>LTAE01013304.1:0-12760 GCA_001647135.1 Pontederia paniculata
ATATATATATATATATATATATTTAAAATAGAATAATTTTTTTGACGAAATAATAATTTGTAATATTTATATCAAAATAAAGTTAATTTGAAAATCTCATCAGCATCGTGTGGAAAGTAATATTGAGAAGTAAATTTATATTATGGTAGTTATAATATACAATATTATTTATTTTATATAATTTTTTAATATATGTATTTTTTCTGTACACAAATTGAGTTAATAAGATTAATTTGACATATTTTTATACTATTTTAAATAATTTAATATACACTAATTATTTACTTTATATCTTTAGTTTAAATTAAATTATTATTCAAAATTAATTTTAACGCTATAACCTTCATTTTATAAAAAAAATGAGTTTATTTTTTAAAAAAAAATATGATGTTAGCCAATAAAAATATTAATTTCTTTATTACGATGGAAGAAGGCTGTTATTTATTTTGTATATTAGTACAAGTAAAATTACCATAGACAAAATTTAGTAATGAGTAACTTGATATTATTTTATTATTTGATTTTCCAAAATATTGGTTTTATTATAGTGTGACACATATATTTTTAAATATTATTCAATTCCAATATTTTTATCTCTACTAAAAAATATTTTTTAGTTACGAAATCCTAGACACTTATAGTTAGCTCAAAGAGTGTCTAATCGATTCTCGAAGATTTAATGGAACTCTAATATAGGATTTAAATTTAGATCATAGTAAATATAATTATTTATATTATTAATTAATATAGATGGCGTACGACATAGTTTTCTTATTCATACGGTATAAATTTTATTTTGATTTTACGAACCGATCAAAACAATTCAATGATATATTGAAGTAGAATTTCGGAGTGGCGTGCAATAAATTATCAAAAGTTTTTTAATCTTTGAATTATGTGGAAATATATTTATTTGTTAATAGATAGGACACCAATCGATATTCATCTTGAAAAGTTAGTTGAATCTACACATATTTTGTAACGCCATGAAAATGCGTCTCCTCATGCAGATGAATCAATATTCGCCACGCGAATAAAACGGTCTATGAAACCCTATAAAATATTGGACCTTAATTTGACCATTGACAATTATGGTCAACACATAAAAAATAAGAATATGACATGAAAATAGATTAACATAAAAAGGAAAATCAACATAACACTAATAGGATTGTGATACATGTGCAAATCAGCGGAAGACATAAAATTCAATTAGAAACTAACATGATATAAGAACAAAACTTAACATATCCAAACTTGTTCATAAACGTCACTTGACATGAAAGAGACTCAAAGCTTATAGCATTTGTCCGAAGGCGAAAAAGAGAAAGACAATGTAACTTGACTCTAAAATTTAGCCCACTTGATCATGTGTCTTAGCCATTATCAGTAGCTTCATCATCATATAAGCATCATTAGTTCGCACTCGGAGGATTCAGAAGCAGGGGTCTTTCATCCCATTAGAGTATATAAAGATCGAAGAATGAGTGAGTCATATCACCAATATATAAAAAGACCTACATGTTATGCATATAAACATAGATTATATCATAGGGTCTTAACCTAAGCATATGATCATTTATCTTTTCTTCGTTTTGACTTCTTAGCATATTATGATCAATGGCTTAACTTAATTTTAAATTTATCTTTCATCTTGCTTATCTTTTTATCTTGCTTACGCATTATCGACATAATGCATCTTTATATTCTTTTTAATTTTATTTTATTTGGTATTATCAATATAATACATCATATACTTAGCATGGTCAATATAATGCATCTTTAACCATGAACGTCGTACTCTTTCAATGCATATAGCTATTTTGACATAACTTTATCATTCATGTCATTCTTCATCTTTTATCATGTGATATTTTAGAAGTTAATCATCTAATTTCACATAAGTCATCCCCAAGCCATCCTCAAGTCGTCTCCATAGTCATATGTCCTTTTATTATCTTATTTGACTGATGATATTAGACACACCTCTTTATTTAGGTTGATCAGATCAAGAATACACTTTGCACCCCTCATATTACCACTCTTAGGGCATGGGAGATTCGCACACCAGCTAAGGTGCAGGACTTAGTCTTCCTAGAGTAAGTTCACACTCCCTCTTAAGTGCAAGACATAATTTTTCCAACTTTTCTTTTAGATGTGCTTAGACTTGTCTCAGTCCATCTTTTTGTTTAAATATATCACACAACAGTACAAACATCATATTGTTCATCTTTTAACCTATTTAGGACTGAACATACAAATCATCTTTAAGTTATCATCATACATCACATCAATGGTATTATAAGATATCTAACATACTATGTTATCTTAAGCAAATGGTAAACAATCTAACTTGCTTAATTTATTCATAAGATGAGAATAATCTAATATTGGATAGGTCATGAATATGAATATATTGTATAACATGTATTTCATGTCTAATTCGAATCATTATTAATAATTTATAATAATATTATTACTTCTTATTCATCGATATGAACAACTAGCATTGTCAATACTATCAAGTTTGAAAATATGACCCACTAGTATTGACCAAAACTATCAATATTGGTCAATACGACTTGTTTGTATTGATCAAAACGATTGTATTGATCACTACAGTCTGCTAGTATTGATCAATACGATCGTATTGATCTATGCGAAGATACTTCAGACGATCCGTATTGGCCGATATGATCGTATCGAGCCCCGTCTGTTTTCTTCATTTTTCACATCTAAACAACCCTATTTCTTCCTAGGTTCAAATATTAATTATTATGTCATTTTTCCTAAGTTCTTACATGAAATTAAGCATGAAATATTGCATAACAAAGCATTAAACAAGACTCATACATTAATAAATCTATAACCCTTATGATTTTAGTATGAACCCTAAACATACTCTTCATTTTTTAAATTATAATTTTTCCTTCTCCCTTAAAGATAATCTCCATAGATAAAGATCAACACAATAGACATAAAAGAAAAAGAGATCCCCTTTACATGTCTTAAAATTAATTTGTTTGTCCTAATATCTTCTTTTCTTTTTTGAGTTTTTTTTCCTTTCTTCTTCCTTTTGCATTCCAGCAGCAAAGTCTCCTTCTTCTCTCTCCCTAGCTCCCTTTTCTCTTCTTCTTCTTCATCTTCCTAATTTGTTGCAGCAACCTTCCTTTGATCAACCTCTAAGCTATCCTCTTCTTCTCCTTCACTTGTCGCAGAACTTTTCACACCAAAAGGGAAAATCTCGATTTCCAAGATCCAAAGGCTCAGATGGGAGGTGAAAACAAGAATTAGTTTGAAGTTAATTTATATGTGTAATTAGTTTAATTGTTGGTCCAATAACGTGCCTTCTTGGTGGGAGGTGGGATCCAACTCTCTCTTTTATTTTATGGGTATTACATATTTCGCCATGCACGAACTTGGTGTCAATCCTTTTTGGAAGTTGACTTATGAATCCAACTCATCATCCAGTCGAGAGTGGAGTTTAACTTCGATATCAATCCACTCGGGAGAGAATTTAACACTCGTTGATGTTTTTTTTCTTAATCTGATCACAGGACGTTGATTTATTGTGTTAATCCTTTTTCATAAAGCTTTGTAATGACGCGTGACGTCTAGACCAAGATTTTCAAAATCGCGATTCTAACTCGTAGAATCGTACGAGTTTAAGACTTTAGAGTGTAAAATCGAGTGAACTCGACTCAAAATCGGATTAGGTAGTAAACTCGGGTAGACTCGGAGTAAACTCGGTGGAATCGGAGAGAATCGGGTAGACTCGACCGATTTCACATGTAGACTCGACAATTTTATTATTTATGAATTTAACTAGTGTTTAAGGACATAACTGAAAAGAAGTCGTGAAATTATACATTAGGAGATTTATTTTATATATATAAGTAAACTCGGGTAGACTCGGAGTAAACTCGGTGGAATCGGAGAGAATCGGGTAGACTCGACCGATTTCACATGTAGACTCGACAATTTTATTATTTATGAATTTAACTAGTGTTTAAGGACATAACTGAAAAGAAGTCGTGAAATTATACATTAGGAGATTTATTTTATATATATGAGGTGTAAAAATATAAAGTATAAATTATTTATACCTAGATACAAATATTTATAATTAAAAGACTTTAGGATATAATATTTTTTTATTTATAAGCTTGTACATAGAAACTACGAGTTTACGACTCAAGTTTACCGGATATAAAACGAGTGTACGTAAACTCTCGAGTTTGAAAACCTTGGTCTGGACGATTCGTTGACGTTGTGCGTTTGAGTTTCCAGCGTGCGACTGAGGCTTGAGTGGACGCTTCTCTGAAAGTTCTCGGATGGCTTTGGATGCTAGGCGTGAATTACACAATTGTGACACTGACATACACATCAATTTCAATATAAACCGTTAAAAAAATGACCTATACAAATCCTTGACAAAATAACTTGTCTGAAAAAAAAAATCGTTTATCAACCACTGACTAAAGTTACATTTCTTTTTAAAATGGATCTAAAAATATTTTTTTAATGAACTCGAATTTCCAAACACATTTTGTAGAGGTTAAAAAGTTAATTCTCACAATTGTATATAGTTTTTAGCTTTTAGTAAAATCATTCTCTTTCCAATTTATGAGAAACAGGAAAACACATGAAATAAGCACAGTGTTTGTGAATGGAAATGTTTTGCCCAAACACTCCCCTCCTTCCCTCTCACATTGAAGGCTCGGAGAGGGGAGCGTTTGGGCAAAAACGTAAATGACTAGAAATACATTGAGTAATGAATTGTCAGCACATTAGACAGAACATTTTACATTGTTCTGAAGCACTTTTGCATTCAGAAGTTTATAGGGGCCACTCGAAGATTACAAACATCCGACACTATTACATATTAATTTATTTCATTGAACATACTAAAACATTTCTTGTGACCGTCTAACAGCGCGACTCACTTTTTTCTTGAATTCAGATCTCCTCTCCCTCCACTCTTTCTGCAACGTGCAATTTTAAAAAATCAGAGAAGTCGTTACTCATAAATGGAAACGTACACATCTGAAAACGCTAATGAAACACAAGTACTAACAAACGAAAGCGACTTAGATCACAAAAAAGAAAGTTCTGTTGGTCAAGGCATTTTTCCTCAAACACGACCATGCATGCAGTGAGATTAGCAACGAATCCTAGGGACTAAGATAACTACCGGGATCATCAGCTGATGGCTGTAATGATACTAGACGCAATATACTTCTCTGGAAAGGCAATAAAAAACAAGTAATTTTTCTTAAGGGAATAAATCCTAAAAGTGGATGGTGATATCTCAATCATAATGACTCAGATTCAGAAGTTTGTACATCTTTTTCACAGCGAACTTTGTAAGTCTTGTACCAAACAATTTGAAAAGGACTTCAGGATACTGTACATGCATACTCGTCTATGAGAAATGTGTAATCATAGCCTACATGGCCTAGGTGACAAAAGGAAAGCTCGATAAATAACAAGGTCTGGGACAGTAAACAATTCTTCATATTGCAGAAGTTATAACCTAAAGATATCTGCTAACCATATGGACCCCCAACTTGACCAAACAAAAAGTTGAGACGTAAAATAAGTCCATATTAAATATTGTCTTTATTGAATGTATGACTATTTGGAAAGTCATCTAACTCAAGAGGATGTGTTTATACTGTTTATATTTTTCAAAAAAAAGGTCAACAAACGATATTAGCAAAACAGATAGAAATGACTTACAGCAGCCTCAACATTTGCAGGTGATTCGTCATTGGGACTGGAGAGCATGGAAATGATACTTAATACAATACTCTCTACCTGCATACAAAACTATATGAGTCCTTGCTTAAAAATAAGGGGGCAAAGATATGCACTCAACTGATTGCATATAGTTCCAATTAGCTAGGAAGCAGTGTAGTCTACTTCACCAAGTTCTGGAAAAGAAGAATGTAAAAATGACATTGCAACCAAAAAGGAAAGTGTTAACGGGAATGATGCAGCAATCCAAATTTTGGGAGAGAAATTTGTCCAATTTTTTTTTATTTCTGTCGAGAAAGGATGACTAGGTAGATATACTAGTTATCCACGTAACCATATTCTTAAACTCTTACATGCCACTTGATTCTTTCAATACGAATATGTGCATGGATGACCCTAGGACCCGAGAACAAATGGAAGAATACAAATTATTAATCATATTTTTTATAATAATATGAAATAAAATAATATTATAATTGATTTAAAATAATAATAGAAGTGTAGAAATAGTACACAAAATTACGGTTTCAATTTAATTAGTCAACTACATGAAACTTGAGAACTTATAAATTATAAAACCATTAAATAATACTTAAACATGCATTTTATAACAAATGATAAATATGATAATTGCAACTAAAAACCATTTAAGAATCATGAGAGAGACTAATAAAAACGAATAAAGGTATATAGGATTAAAAGAAGTTGATGTCAATTGAAGAACAAGAGAACACAACAAAGACAAGTTTGGAAAAAGGGGATTTTTTTGTGTGCATGATATTCATTTCAAGTTAAATATCTTTCATCATATCCTTCTTGGTAGCAATTTTTCGGAATATCCACACACAGACCTGACTTTCATGCTTTGTTATTTAAGTTTCTTGATTCTCTTATTAGTGGTTGCAAATTAAAAGATCTTGTGCTCTCAATCTACTGAGAATATAAAATTAATGTCGAAAAATAATCTTATAGAATTTTATCTTAAAAAAGATTTATTGTGTCATTTAGCTATAATATTTATAGATACTAAAACATATTATTAGTTAACAAACATAATACCGGGGCCAATTGTCCCCAGAAATTATAATATATGTTCGTCCTTGAATATGTGATTCATTATCCCTCTCTCCTTTTTCCACAAAAGGAAAATCAGAGCATTTAGCTAGAGTACACAAGAAAGAGAAGCAGGGTAAATCATACCATATAAAGAAAGATAGTACTGCATTTATGTAAAATGATCTTTATAAAATTGAGAGTAGTTAAAAAATAGCTCTATCAATTGAAGCTCAAAATGGACATATTTCATAGCAATTTATCATAATAGCATGAACACAAGAGAATTAAATGGAATGACGCTCAAGCTTACCGTGTGCACAGGTGTCCAACGCTCACTGGCAAGTTCATAGCCATTTGGGTCCTCCCCAGGTGGGTGGAGGATAGAAATGCAGACACGGCCATCAGGATAAACTGCAAACATTTACAATCAAACTAAACTTCAAAAATGGTTTCCTCATACAATGGATTTGTAATCAAGGAGCTAACTTTCTAACCATTTGGATGCCACATCTCTGATGTAAATCTAACTGAAGGTGGACTATTAGGATAGTTTTTTGGGAAGGTCATAATAGCATTAAAATATCCGCCATCGCTGCAAAACACAATATATACTATTTGAGAACATAATTCCATAATGATATCATATGAATCTAATAACACGATAACATAACATACAGCTGATTAGAGAGTATAAACTATAATAATTTCAGTCGTCAATAATGGTGTGCTGGGAAACAAGAAAAATACTGTCATACAAAGTGAAGATATTTGGGACAAATACATAAAAATTGAAGGCAAACTATTTCAGCACTCCACTGAATTCTGTTATAACCTTGTTCATACCAGTTGTAGATTGTTTGTTGCCACCACAAGCTTCAATAAGATAACAGGGAGTTTGAATATATTATGCTCATACCATTTTCCACCAAATGTGACGGGCACAGGATGCAATGATCATATAATGATTTGACATCGTAAAAGACACTAAAAGGAAGACCATATTTGATGATAAAAAAGTAACCGCTTCAACCAAAGTTTACAACCCTCTGTAGATTGATTGTTTATGCCACAAACTAGAAATAGTGCATATATTCCAAACTTAAGCATAGTGGTGTTCACAAGTCAGGTTTGACCCGACCCGACACCAAATCCGACCCAACCCGATTAATTTTGATCGGGTTGGGTTGGGTCGGATCGATGACAAATTAGTCACTGAATCATATCCAACACGATCTCCATTGGGTCAGATTGGATCGGATCAGATTATCGATTTATCCGATTGAGTTTTTTCATATTTCTTAAATATAGTTATATTAATTATATTTTTTAAGAAAGAAAGAAAGAAAGAACCATATTTTTCAAGGGTTTGTAATAATTTTCAAGTATCGGGTCAGATCATCAATTTTATCTGATCGAGTTTTTTCATATTTCTTTAATATAGTTATATTAATTATATTTTTTAAGAAAGAAAGAAACATATTTTTCAAGGGTTTGTAATAATTTTCAAGTATATAAAGTATAAAAATTAATATATTTTAATTGTGAAGTAATATAAATGTTTTATAAAAAAAATTGGTTCAAATTTAATAATAAAATATATAAAAGTTCGGGACATCGGGTTGGGTCGGGATGATCGGATTTGAAAAATTGAAATATGTACCCGACCCATTGGTGATCGGATTATGATCGGATCGGTTCGAGTCCGACCCGACCAACAATGAGATTCGATCCAATTGAGATTGGATCAGTTTGGATAGTTGGGTTGATCCGACCCAGTGAACACCCGTAAGTGTATGGAGGTAAAGACTGATAAGACAACATAAAAGAGAAACTGCCGGTTAGTTCAGTTAATAAAGCTATTCTGTGTAAAATGAAATAACTCAGGATCTTCGTCCAATTTCACAGAAAAAACATATTTTAGTAGTAGCAAGCAACAGAAGAGTAAAAAGAACATCTTATAGAGTTAAACAAACTGCAGTTCCCTTAACTATGTACACGCAGGGTGCCTCAAAGAAATTTTTTGGAAGTAGAAGAATGAGAACTTAGGTGTGGATTAAACAAGTGCCAGCACCTGAGCTTTCACAGAGTTTTGCGAATCCGACATGAACTCTCTGGTTCAGTTCATAAATAAGGAAACAAACTGTCCCTGGCACATCAGGAGCATTCTAGTTGCCATTGGAAATCTTATTTCTTTTTTTTACTTCTTCAAATGTAATTATATCTTTAGAGAAGTTAATAGGGCCGCTAACTTTTGGGAAATGTGGATAGAGACTCACATGGAGATGTATTTTGGGAGGAAGGCCCTACTCCGCCCTTTGGGACATCTTATGTTTGGACTCTTCTGGCTCTCCTATTAATAGATAAGTAACTTCAAATTTTTCTTTAAAAAAATCAACTACAATTCCGCAATAATAGATCTAAGGTAGCTTGTTGTCTGGATAATCTAAGCTGAATCTGTTGCCAATTTAAAAGCACATGAAACAATTTTAACTGTGAGAGTAGCAAATACTCAGCACTATGTAACTAAAAATGCAAAAAAAAAGTACTCAACTGTTAGAAAACAATGCCCACATTAGATTCTTGAAAAGCCTGAGATCAACCATAAGAAAAAAACAAAGGCGAATTCTCCCAGCCTTCGACCCTTCTTTCTACCGGAAAACAAAAAAGAAGCAAAACTATGCAAGCTTTTATGCTCAAATTACCGCCATTTTAACAATGAGAGAACAGAAGACCTTAAGAAAAACACAAAGAAGCCCGAATGTGGCACAAAAACCCCACCAGATCCAAACTAAAACCAAACGAATCCCACTCCACCAACCACAAGAACTTCCCAAACCTAGATTTAAAGCACAAATTAGACATCAAACCCATATTACCAACCACACCGCGTCAAAAGGAGCAAAAAATGAGAGTAATTAAAATGATACGATACAAGAACAAAACTCAAATCAAATACCCACTACAAGGTGTCGGGAGGGCCGATGATGGTGACGCTCCACTCGAATATATTGCTGTCGTCCACGAGCCCGGCGGAGAACCCGTCCACCGGATTCTTGGTAAGATCTGAACCGAATCAGAAGTAGCCCAACAAATTTGATCAAAACGCAAGGAAAACCCTCTGAGAAGGGAACACAACTAGCAAGGAATCGGGACATTTCGATACCTCTTAGCTGCCTCTGCAGCAGGAGACTCGCTTGGTTCGTCGAGGCGGCGGCCATCGACGACGAGGACGAAGGCTGCTCTGGAGGAAGCGAGAGCGCGAGCAATCGATGGAGGAGGCGAATCGGTGGAACAAGAAGAGTTCGCGTTCGGGGAACGCAGGAGAGAGAGAGCGAGAGCAGCAGTCGCGCGATTACAATTTGCAAAGAAAGAGGGATGCATTTATTTATGGAGGGAGAGAGAAAGTTGCACGCCACTAATCTAATGAGCTTTTAATGAAATATTAATTAGGCAAAAGGGATACGGAAGGGTATTTTAGAGGGATGTTTTATTATTAAAGAATAAATATAAGGGACGTGAGTGGGCTCCGTAGCCACCTTTGCCTGAGTGGTCAAATTAACAAATGAAGGTCGCTTTTTTAGGCACTGGGTGGTCAAATTTTGGGTTCGACTCGTTCTCGTTCTCACGTTCTCAAAGTTTCAACTTTGACAACAATCGACTCGAATGTGACTAAAATTGATTTATAGAATCATTATATAAGTTGTCGATTTTAATTTAATGTTTTAAAAGTTTATTATTTGAGGCGAGAATATTTTCAATGATAATATTTTTTAAAAATCAGTTATTTGTTGAACTGTTTGTATGTGAACCTTTTCACCATACTATTCGTATGTAAAGCTTGATAGGCCATTACTGAGCTTATCTTGTCGGTCACGAAGGAGACGTTCCATCTTCGATGATATCTTTTTTCTGTAAACTATGATTTTCAGTAGAGCATTTGCACAGTCCATTTATATGAATTTTGTTATCCATAGTTGATTGTAAGAAATGATTATGTAGTAAATTCTTTACGACTTTACGAATCACGTAAGTCTATATTATTTCTTATAATGTTTCTCTTTGTGGTCTTTGTTTTCCATCATTCATTTTGGGACAATAAAAATGAATAATTATATCTTCTCATTTAGTGTCCAAGTTAGGGCAATTATTTGTTAGCTTAATTTTTTCCCCATGTAGATATTATATTATTAATATTTGATTAATTGATTTTTGAAGTGATGAACGTAAAAGCTTAGCATCTTGCAATAACAATGAAAGATGGAATTTAATATATAATAAGTATTAAATTCATATTATTATAATTTATTGTGATAATTATACTAATTATGTGATATCGAGTAGTTTTGATAACTACTAAATGAATACAAAGGAGTATTCTTGACTTATGTAGCTTATGAATTAAAAGATCCTTATATATAACGAGCTTAGGTTGTACTTAAAGACTTGTGTGCTTATTTATTTATGCACTTTCTTATTCATTTTAAATGATTTATATATGTTTATTTTAACATAGAGTATTTATGACAGAAAATTTGGTCGTAGAATTATGTTATTGCGTCATGATTTGATATTTTATGTTGTATATTATTATCTTTTCTTTATGATTTCTGCATATCTTATAATTCTCTGTCTGATATTTATCTATCATCTTACACCTAAAATAATATTTAGCATGATTCTTATAATCTTATATTTATTTAGTTGAAGAGACTCGAGAAGAAAGTTTCACAACTAAGAATCTTCTAGAGTCAATGGTAGTATGTGAAGACAAATTCACACCTCAAGCTCTCCTTCAGAGATGATGAAGAAGACGCGTACACACTATGTCGCTACCACACAAAAACCAAAAAGGACAAAAACCCTTTGATAGAATATTTCTTTATCATATTCATGAGATTTTCTTACAAGAAACGACAATGAACATGTATCAATAGGGAAAAAAGAACCATTGAAACATAAAAAAAAAAGATGAAGACAATCTGAAAAGGGGTTGGCCATCTATAGAGGAGGAGGCATCCATTGTTGAAGCTTGAGAGAGAGGTTTTCGAACAGAGGAGAGACCTCGAGCTGAGTATTTGATGATTTGATATTTGATTGCAATGAGGAAGAAGTAGGATAAGGAGTACCATTAATACTTTTTGTTTCAGCTTTTAATAATTTTTGCAATGGATTCAAATCCTTCTTGTTTTAGATTATTTGTAATGAATTTGAGTGGTTAAATATGTTAGCCGGGAAATAAGAGTGTTGTAGAACTCGTTCTTGCCATTTAAATATATCTTATTTGTGTTTTTATTGTTGTCATCTGATTTTGCTCATGTGTTGGATTACTTGTTGATTTTTTATTTCTTGGGCATGATATGTTGATTTCGATAATTAGGAGAGGAATGGGCTATTGCTGAATTTTACTATGAACCGAAAGGAGAGTGGAACCTAAAAGACCATCATCTGATTCATACTCGGGGCAGTGTAAGTTGAGAAGTTGCACTATGCTAGATTAAAAAGTTGAGGTAGTTGAGAGGCTCTTGTCAGTTGATTTCTGATTTCCTGGGTTGGTGTTCTGATTTTTTATACTAAGGTGTGATTCTCGTTGCAATGTTCCTCTGAGAAGATGACCATTTTGTTGGATATTATTATGAACCGAGAGGGGAGTGTTGAATCTAAGATCCCAAGAATGTTTTGAATGATCACAAATTTGTAAGTGAACTCAGCCTGTACTGATGAACTTGTTTGAACTGATTTCTATAACAGGATATATTCAAGTTCAATACAACGGTCGACCTGAGCTAAAGGAATGGACGACCACTACATATGTAATATATATCATGAAGAACCATATGTGGGCAGTGGGCGTCCTAAGGATATAAGCGGTCGATCTGTATCAGAGGAGGAGTTCATATGACCAACAGCAAAGCACAAACGGTCGACCAAAGATATGGAGAGGTCG
>LTAE01013305.1:0-12760 GCA_001647135.1 Pontederia paniculata
AAAGTGTATATATATATATATATATACTAGTAGTTGTAGTCAATAAATAAAATAAATGCTAACAAATTATCACAATTATCTAACTAGTGTAGTGGATATGTGATTTTGGATAACATCTAGAGGTATAGGGTTCAATCCTTGGCCCCTCCCATCTTTTTGTAACTAATTGTTATATATTTTGGCCCCCCTTAACTTTCTTTCCTGGGTCCGTCCCTGTCCGCGATGTCCTCTGGTCTCGACGCCACCGCTGCGCCCCTTGCCGGTGTATCCTACATCAGCATGCCAGTTCCCGACGACAATGCGTTCGATGGCGGCGACAATCTTTACCTCCTCGCCAAGTCTTATTTTGACTGCAGCGAGTACCAGCGGGCGGTGCACGCCCTCGGGGGCTAGTATGGGAAGAAGGCAGTCTTCCTCCGATGCTATACAATGTGCCTGGTAATATGCCTCCCATTCTTAGTCTTCTCATAGATTTACATAAAATTTTGGTTTGCTGCACAACTGCTCGATGAAATGTGTTAATGAAATATTCTTGGGTTAACTATTTTTTATAGTTTCTTGGTACAAGTTATTACCATATGGATCTGCAGGTTTTGCCTTCTCTGAAGAGCATAAAAGGCAATTATGTGACCTTCTCTGATAGAAGGTTTCAACAATTTTGATGTCATAATCCTGGCCACAGGTTATAGAAGTACAGTATAGAAATGTCTCAAGGTAATCAATAAGAATAATAACCTTTATTAATTTTTAGTAATAAAAGATTAACATTGTGAATAATTAAGAATAAATAGATTGCATTTGATTAATAGTAATCAAATTAATTGTAGGGTGATGAGTACCTGATTGGTGATGATGGCATGACCAAGAAACAGTTCCCCATTCATTGGAAGGGGGAAAATGGACTCTACTCTGTAGGGCTTGCAAGAAGAGGGATTCCTGGTCTGGGGAGGATGCTGAGAGCAGTTCCCAAAAAAAACTCACAATTTTTCATTAATAACTCATTACCGAGAAAAAGGAAAAAAAAATCACTCTTTCTTCATAAAAAAATACTAACGCAATGCAACTAACTTTCTCTCACATTTTTTGGCAATTAGATGATACACATTACATGATTCACAGCCAATTGTTCATTCTGAAAGTCCAGATTTAAGAACTTCCTTGTTTGGATTGAGGATAGAGGAAGGGAAAGAGAGGAAAGGGAAGGGAATTTTCTTTTTTACCTTGTTTGGATTCAATTTTAAGGGAGGGAAATGAAGGGGAGAGGAATGGAGAATTCCCCTCCATTTGGCTCATTTTTTTTCAACAGATTTTTTTTTAAAATTACAAAAATGTCCTCATTTTCCCTCCTTTACCTCTCATTACCCTCCCTTCCCTTTCCTTTATTTACCTTCCCCCTCTTTCCCCTCTCTTCCCCTTAATGAAGGTCCATCCAAACACACCCTTATGTTAGCAAATGTTTGAGAAAACTACAACTTATTATGCCAGATACTCTCTTTTTTTTCTCTATCTGTTCACAATCTGTCATCAAGAGGGGGACCAGACTTCTCCTTGTCTACTCTTGCATATAATTTAATCTATCTAAGAATATTATGTGCCCTTATCTCCCTACTGCTTCATTGTTTTACATATAGCTAAATTTAGGTCAAATCTTGGACATCATGAATAATGTGCAAATATGTACCACTTTTTCCTATGCCTGTAGGAAGTAGACAGATGCCATGAACAGGACCCTTATTGAAGACGACATGGTGCATGTGATTTGTTGATAGGCGACATTAGATACTTTGAGCTAAAGTAATGCATATAACTTGTATTTGATTCTCTCTTCCATGAAGGAATTGTGCACTTAGGCTAAAGGATATGTCTTAAGGATATCATGGAAGACTAACTATTAAACATGAATTCAATGTTGCTTTAATCATTTTGAATCTTTTTTTGTTTTCATGAATTCAATCACTTTGTGAAGTGGTCTAAAAGGAAGAATCTCTTTGAAATTTCATCTGTTTCATCGGTTATATCTCCTGGATTACTTCTTTCTCATTATATGAATTTTGCATCTTGTTGTAGGATATGCCCTGGATGTAATACCGAAATTGATTATGGACGCTTTCTTAGTTGCATGGGAACTGTTTGGCACCTTGACTGTTTTCTTTGCCATGTTTGTCATCAACCAATAGTTGATTATGAGGTAGAAAGTTAGATCATGTGATTTATCATCTTTCCAAAATCATCAAGCTGAAATGAGAAACTTAACCATCTTGTTGTGCAGTTCTCAGTGTCGGGCAATGTTCTGTATCATGCATCCTGTTACAGGGTACTGCGCTATCCAAAATGTCATGTTTGCAAGAAATTTGTAAGTATTTATGCTGTGATTTGATTCATATATTGAGTTGAGATGGACTGTTTCGATTGAGTCAATTGACTGTTATGCTATGATATTTTCTTCAATATTATTTTGGGAACAAACGTTTCACGATTTTATATATCATTTTGGACCGCAAAGTATAATTAGCCTAATCTTCTCTGCTCTACACGGCCATTATTCAACTCCTTTCTTTCTAAATTCTACCAAGGAAGATATGGAAATCATGTATATTTTTTAAGTATCCTCTTGCAGGTTCCAGTAAATATGGATGGGCTTATGGATCACAGGACACATCCTTTCTGGAAACAATTTTTTTTCCTTTCGCATGAGTTTGATGGTACACCAAGGTGCTGCAGTTGTGAACTTATGGAGGTACTTCTCTGGACATGGAGCAATTAGGATGCAAGAGAGGGGAAATGATACAACAAAAATAGATTGAGTGCATTAGCATCCCCAAATCAAAGCAAGTAGTATTACGTACACACTTTACTTTTCCTATTGTCTTATAAATTTAGCAAATCACGCCTTCTCTCTATCCCACCTCTGACCTCCGCTAATTTTTTTACTACTTATTGATGGAGCTTTTGTTTAATTCCTTGACTGCTTGCCTCCAATGCCTTCCCAAACTCATGAATCAATGACAATGTGTTATATATAGAAGTTAGAACTAAATAATTTATAATTTTCACCATCCCAGTTCCACAAAAGTAATATGTTTATATATTTCTGGCACTTATATTATTTAAAATTAAGTTGATGAAATATGTTCTTTTTCTTTGTTCTTGTAGGGACAAAATGACCATAAAAGTCAAATGATCAAATTGGTTCATCTGAAACAATGATATTGGGATTGTATTGGAGAAAGCTTAAGATACACTTTTGTAATTGACTTTATAATAGATATATCTTAATTAATTATTTTACTCATCTTGACCTTTCTTTCTCCATGTCTCTTAGTGCATGATGCTTTGATCTTAATTTTGTATTAGATACATGAAAGTCTAAGTTTTTAATGGTGTTTTAAATGTAGTACTTGTTCTTTTGTATTCAGTTTGTCACAATGTTATGACTATTGTCCATATGTAACATTAGTTTTTAAGATTTATTATATATTATTAAATATTAAATATACTTATTTTCAAGGACATGTCCGGAGAACTAATAACATGTACTTAGGCACCAATAAATTTGGACTTTATGATAGCTATTAATTAATAAACTTTTTGGGACCAAATGTTCTAGTCTATATTATACACTTTTAGGGACCAAAGTTAGTGGTCTATAAAAAGTTATATCTTTAGGGGCTTAGGACGTTTGTTCTTAAAAGTATATTTTTAGAGACTAATCTTATTGGTCCTTAGATATATACTATCAAGGACCAAAGTTGTTGGTTCCTAAAATCTATACCAGTTGCAACCAATAACAAAATTTTGGTGACAAAATACTTTTAATGACTAGGTTGCAGGGACCAGGGGCGACCAAGATTATTTTGGTCCCAAGAGGCAATAGGGACCAAAAGATAACTTTTAAGGACCAATGAGTTTAGTCCCTAAAACCATTTTTTGTTGTAGCGTGCATGTCAATAGATTTTAAGTACTTTATCAAATAGGGCCTAACTCTATTTCACAGATACAAAATCAATGATTAAATTAGAGTTTATCGGTTAAATCATTTGACGAATTAATTTTGATAATAATATTTAACGATTAATTAGATGTTTTTAATCGGTTAACATGATTAATATTTAGAGTATAAAAAATAGAGAGTAAGCTTATAAGCTTAGATCATTATTGTTATATACTAATTATTTATCTTGTTTCTGAGATGAAAGTTATCATTTAAAATTGTATTTTATTTGGTTAGGCTTTTATAAGTAAAACAAAAAAATACTTATTACAGCACAGTAAAAAAATATTCAGATGTACATAATATTAAATTTTAATAATTTATTACCCAATGCCTATTTACGTCAATTTATACAAATAAACTCATTCAAATGTTAAATTTATCAAACACTAATTTAAATTTTTTAATGAATATTTAAACTCTAACTACTATTCACTAGTCATTATATATTGATTAACTCGCTATTTGTTCTACCACTCCATGTGCTATTTTATTTTGACACTTCTCTTTTACCTTCGAGAACGGCAACACAAGTTTTCACATTCACCATTTATTTCATAGTTTACGCAATAGGGTTTTGACTTTTGTTAATACAACTGCAAAAGATGTTTAAAAGATGTTCGGAAGAAGAACTATTATCTAACTAATAAAAAATAATTATTCTATAGAAGGATATCTATATTTCGTAAAAATATTTTTAATTTATATTTTGAATATCTTTTTGGTTTATTTAAATCCAAATAGTAAATTAATTGCTCGAATAAAATTAAATAGAAGGATAGTCGCAAATGCTATAGCATTGATTTCTCACTCCCTTTATATTTATTCCTCATCTTTTCATCTCTTTTATCCTTTGCTTTTAAAACAATAAAAGGATAAAAATATTATGATATAAATAAAGAATACAATAAGAAGAAAAGAACAATTACTAGAGATGAGCTAAAGTAGAACATAGAAAAAGAGGGTAGAGAAAATTAGATGAAAAAATAAGAGAAAATTTCAAATCAAGATTTTAGGTGAAAAATTGAACAAATATATAATATAATTTTTATATCTATTTATGCGTTGTAAGAAATATATTAGTAAAGGATAGAAATGACTTTTATCAAAATTAGACTTTCATATTTCAAACTTTTTCATAAGAAGACATAATTAAATTTAGCCGTTCCTCCCCCACAGTTTTTATAATAATCTATCACACATGAAATTTAGCCTTTACTATTTAAGTTTTTAAGTGTCTTTTATCGAGTTGTAATAGTTTTATCATAGCATATATATATGAGACGTTGCAATTATTTTAAACTTTCGTACATTTCTTATGTTATGAGAAAAATTGTCTTTAAAGTTTTTTTTATTTATTCCGTCATTTTGTTAAAAGATCAAATGGTCAATCATAAGGTCAAGTATCATGTCCTAGTATTTTTAAGAGGTCATTTTGCCTTGTGATGGAGTGAGGTTCTAGCGACGTTATATTTATATTTAAGTTACAATCTTAAATTACAAAAATAGTATATCTAACTTTAAACTTATCTTGAGCAAACAAACTAGTTTTGCTGTTAACTTTCATGTGAAAAATATAAATAGGGAAAACTTTAAACTTGTCTCGATCGCACAAATTAGTCTTGCTATATTCTATTAACTTCCAGATGAAAAATGAACATACGGAAAAGTAGATGAAAGTTAACAACATGACTAATTTGTCCGATCGGGAAATTTTACAATTTAGGATGTTAAATAAAAATTAGTGATAATTTGAAGGAGGTTTAAAAAATAATCTATAATTTTATTATTTAACATATATGTTACGAACCATATTCATACCAATGTTAACATAATATATATAATATATGCTTTTATTCGAGTAATATTAAAGAAAATACAGAGAGACAGTAGTACAGAAAAGGAAAAAAGATACAAGAGAAAAAACACGTGCAAATACATACGCATTATTTACTAATTANTCGACCTGGAACGCCTTGGCGAGGATGTCGTCGTTGATGGGCGGCTTCGACCCGAACACGGCGTTGGCGATGGTGATGACGCCGGGATTCTGGCTGCTGAGGGCGGCGATGGCCACGGCGTTGGTGTCCGCGGGGTTCTGCTGGAAGTGGATGAGGCCCTGAGGGAACACGAACACGTCGCCTTTGTTGAGCGTCTTGGTGAACAGGATGTTGCCCGGGTTGGACGTGACGAACCCGACGTTGAGGGTTCCCTCGATCACGGTGAGGATCTCGGTGGCGCGCGGGTGGGTGTGGGGCGGGTTGATGCCCTTGGGCGCGAAGTCGATGCGCACCATGGAGATGGCCAGGGTGTTCAGCCCCGCAATCTGGTTCACGTTCACGGCCGTCACGTTAGATCCGACCTTGTTCATCGTGTTCCCGGCCTTGTTCAGACCGGGGAAGAAGAAGTCGTCAGCCGTCACGTCATTTGGGTTCTTGCACACGGCTCCGTTCACAAACACTGTATGCATGAAGCAACGGATCATAATAATTAATAATATCATATCAGCAACAAATATAGGAATATTACAGTTGGAGGAAAAGGGAAAAGATCTGTGTAGCGTATATTATACCATTGGGGTTCTTAAGAGCAACACAGAAGTCCTGGAGCTGGCTGGGATCAGTGGCCAATGCATGAGAGCAAGCCAAGGCGAGGAGAGCAAGCACAAAGATTTTTCCAGCCATCTGCAACCGCTGCTAGTGATGGATTAATGGAGGATGATGTAATTAGTTGGTGCGTCTTGTGATGGATGCAAAGGCTTAGGGATTTATGGGGTATATATAGTGAGGAGCTAATTCTGAACACTTCCAGCTGATTTATTCCAACGACCCTAAGTAATATGCAGTAACGTTGTTCTAAGCAGGCACACGTCACGTTTCTGACCTTTTCATTTATCATTATCATCTTAGACAAGTAAATGATTTAATAAGTTACATATATTGCATGACATTTGCTAACTGTTAATTTTAAAATGGTACTAGATTATTTCTTTCTAGATACTGATACACATATGGATGGATACATACATATAAATTATATATAATAGTATGTTACATGCACTTAGTCTTCCATAACAAACGAGTCATAAATTAATTGCGTCCACACAAGAAGCGGCGCCACAAGCCGTCCCAAGAAACGAGCTACGTATATATGTACGTACTCCATTATTTAATTTTTTGATCCGGTAATTAGTAATTAACTTTTAAATAATTGCATGCAACCAAATGCTTGGAAAGTTTCTTGGGCTGCTAATTGATTTAATTCGGCTGTTGATCGCATGTAGCGACGTGTTACCAAAAAAGGATAATGTTATACCTACTACTCTCTGACCTTTTAAAACTTTTTTTTTGTTCGTCATAAATCAATTTTTTTATTCTAAAACGAAGTTTTTTTAATCTAGTTGAACTTAATAAGATATCTCAAAACTCTGTACTATTACTAGAGATTTAAATATTTTTGTTTTCCGTTTTAAATTATATGATTAATTAGTCATATGTTAATATTATATAGAAAAACTTTATTCCCTTAAAGGAAATGGGATAATCCTTTTTATCTTTGTATTTTTTTTATATCTACATTGAATTTTCATGTAATACATCTTTTTTTACTTAATTATATAGTATATTGTAACAATTTCAACTAGTTATTAGACTTTTAGAAATAGGACAACACTTAAAGAAAGTCATGATTAGTAGACTTTTAGAAATGGGACAACACCAAAAAAAACATCATGTGCATTCTCATTTCAGTGAAATATATAGCTACGCATTAATATTTAACGTGACAGCTAAAATTGAGCCTAATTATGATGGGATATCATGGCAGCTAACATTTCCTACAAACACATATATACTCTGTAGTAAAATGGTTGGCATTCCGGTTACTCTTAAACTATAGAATTCAAATTATAATTAATCAGATCAATTGGTCGATTTACTCCGCAACTGACTAAGAAGAAGCAAGAAGTTGCATAACTCATCCAGAGGCAAAAGTCCTTATTTACTTTTTCTTTCAAAGCATTAGGTAGGATTTATTGCATTCGTAAGGTAAAGATCTTTGATTGGATTTGCAGTGGAGTGATGTCTTGGGCATATACCAAGGACATGCTTTGCTTGCCATAGTTGAGAATTTTGATTTTCTACTACTTCATGTGCTATTTTATTTTGATCCTTCTTTTTTACCTTTGCAAACAAAAGTTTTTCAAGTTTTAACGTACGATTTGATTCATAGTTTAAGTTGTTAACACAACCGCACGTCGTTTAGAGGTTGTCTAATTGATGAATTATTATCCAAGGAATAGAAAACATCACTCAACAAGTTTAATTATTCTGTAGAGACAAAAGAGTTTACTTTTATTTTGTTTCACTAAAAAGGTTGTACATTTTATTGAATAAGGAAAAAAGATAGCTAACACTTACAAAATTACCATTTGTTCAAATTATTTTTAAAAGAATAAGCAAATCTAGTGAAATGGTTTAACCTATGTTAAGAGTTTTGAACAAAGTTAACTAATCTTGTGACCTCAAATAATGTTTCATATAATAACTAGCTAGATTTTTTTACAATCGAATGACCCCTAAAAATTGTTTAGTTAAAGAATAAAAATCAAAATAAAATTAATAGTTAGATAAAATTAAATATGTTAACAATAATTTTAAAAACTTAAGTTGAAGAGCATTATCTTTATATTAATTTCCCTTTAGATTCTCCCTATAGCGTGTGGACTATCTTTAACTTTGATTTACTCCAACACACCACGTGGATCACTAATACCCCTAACATATGAGTTTTTGTCAAACTTTGAACGATATATTATTTTGATATATTAATTTAATTGTAATAATTCTAAAAGCAAGTGATAGATGGTATATATTTAAATTTATAGAAACTAGTAATAATATTATATATATATATATATATATATATATATATTAATTAGCAATCAAATCATATCAAATCGATTAGTTATTGTGTTTTTATTATTTAATAACATATATGTTGATATGTATCCGTATATATGAAAAACTTATATATAAGAATAAATTTGACTCCGTCACTTTGATTAATAAAATCAAATAAACAATTAATATTGTTAATTTATTTTTATTTTAAAATCATAATATATTCTTTAATATAAAATTTAGTTTCTAACAAATGAAAATAGTAAATATGTGAAGAAAAAACTTAAAATATGGTGGATAATTAAGGAGAAAATTTCGATTTATTTTTTTTTTGTGTTGACAATTCATTGAATCTTAATCTAGTAATAAATTCATATCACCTCTTGTGCTTTATACATAAATGTATCTTAATTAAAAGTGAATTTTTTAATTTTTTTTATCTTAATGTTTTCTCATCTATTTGTTACAATAATATTATATTATTTTGTTCATATTAGGACGATTGTGAAATAACTATTAGATATTACGTTATTTTTCTTTTGTTATAAATAAAATTGTAAGTTTTGATTTGATTTAATTTATATATTTAATATACAATGATATATTATAATTATTTTAAAATTTAATGGAGATGTACCTTATTTAAGTAGTGTACAATATGTGTCCTATTATCTGAATCGTTGAATATGCAATTTGTGATTGATAAAAATAAGTATAAAATATGAATCTTAAAAAAATATTTATTTTAAATCATGCATCTCTAATAATATAAACGATATAGTACATGATGTATTCCATTTAAATAGAGTATATGTTCATTAAACTCATTATTTTATGATTCATCATTTTTTGTCAGCTTCTCAATATTCTTAATACAACCATCAGATATTTAATAATTTATAATTTGTTCATGATATCCACCCCAACCCCCACACCCCACCCCGCTCCACCCCACACTCCCATTTTTTTTCCTCTTGACTCTGTCCCTTCTTAAAAGCTTTTAAAAGTAGCATATTTATATTTATGCTCTTAACGCGAATTTGATTATCACTTTTAATGTTAGTAAATAAATTTGTAACAAAGTGACACTGTCCGATATATTTGTATCCTATAGTTACTAACTTTTTTCACTTACGAACAAAAAGAATAAATCTTTCAACGAAGTGCGAAATTATAATAACTTATGTTATCCTTATAAAATAATAAACTATGCAAGAATACCTTTTTTTCTTGGAATAATAATTCTTAAATGATCAGATTATCTTAGAATGTTAAATTTTTAGCTGTATTTGGCTTAAATAATATCAAAAAGAAGGAATGCGTGCCTTTATGACTTGTTCATGAGTCTATATCTCTTGACTTCTTCTTGGGGAGCCTGGGACTCTGGGAGGTTCACTTGATTTCGAGCTTCTGTCAAATTATGACTTGAACAACACTAATTAGCCAAGTCAAGTACACGAGCAAGGACCATTTCAATTCCGTTTCCATAATATGTTGCGAGATATACTTCTTGACTCACGTAATCAAAGTAACCTGTCCAACGACTCCAACTTATTTGCACAGCAATGTTTATTAATTAATTAGCAATTGGTTAATGAATTGAGCACAATATTCAACTCAAACTTCACAGGTTAAAAGCCGTTTAAAATAGTTTTGAAAAAACTCTTTCATATAAGTTTTTTGCAGCTGTATGGTCAAAAATCACAAACTTAAAAATTTCATCAGATTTGTATATTTTTATATTTAATTAAAAAGCATCAACGTTCAATTGTCTTGGCAACAATACTTTCTATATCCGCTTCTAAGTGTCAGTGTGGGCTCAGCAAAATGCTTTCGCTTGCTCTGCCCTAATATTTTATAATAAAATTATTGTGTCTAATGGTTAAATTCACAAAAAAAAAAACAAAATGTAGCTTAAATAATATTATTTGTACTTAAAGTTATAAAGATATAAGTGGAAAAATAAAGTTCAACTTTATCTTTAAAAAAAGCTAATATTAATTATAGTTCATAATTTTATATCATCAGATTTTATTTCACCTTCTTTCTTGAATAACTTCTATCTTTTTATGTACCATTTTGAGAATAATGATCATTAATGACTCACATAAATCATATACAATTATGTTTTCTATATTTAATCATATATTTATTTATATGAAATTACCAAAACATAATAAATTTCTTTAAAGATTTTATTATGAGGTTAAATATAAGGAAATTATTGTTTTTTGGTTTAATAAAAAAAATCAGTATTTGCCTAGAAAGAAATTTGAAAGCCTGTGATTGTTGGACTTATTTAAGAGTTTTTTTTGGCAAGTTTCTGCTTTATTTATACACATTGTCCTTCACGTACAGACTTCTACAACCGAAATTAAAGAAAATGTTAAAGTCAAATAGTAGACCAAGTACCAATATTAAAGTATGAACTCACTATTGAATCTAGAATCTCGAGATTATTTTGATGATCACAATTTTTTGAGGAAAGTTTACTATGTACTAATGATCTTTTGAATTGATCTATGGAAGACAGGATTTTTATGTTCAGTCAGTGATAGGTCGACGGAATTAGAAGAACGGACGACCTATGCGCAGAGAAGACGAAAGGAAAAATCTTAAGCGTGCAACGGTCGTCCAAAGGATTTGAAATGGTCGACCGATGTGAAAAACAAAGACTGAAGAAATGGAACCAAGTACTGAGTGGTTGATCGAGGATGATTGATGGATGACCGAAGATGAAGTTGAACAGGAAAGGTCGCCCGATGAAGATAAGTGGGCGACCGAGGATTCTAAGTCAATAGTACAGAGGTTGAAGAACGAACGCTCCAAAGTGAAGAGGACACCCGATGATGAAGATTAATCGATGCTGATACGGCTAAAGAAGGAAAGGTCATCCGAAGTAGGACAATGGACGGCTGAAGAATTTTAGACAAAGAGAAAGGTCGTCCGAGAGCTTTGAAGTTAAAGTAGTGGACGACCAGAAGAGAGTCTGAGCTGAGGTGAAGAAATGAGCGGACGTCCGAAGAATCAGCGGACGACCGACGTAATTCACATGGAGATTGCAATCGTTCGAGAGCTGATGAGTCAGATGCAGTGGACGATCAGTGAACTTGACATAAGAATCAAAGGACGTCCAAAGCCTTTGAAGAATGTAGAGGACGTCCGAAGAATGTCAGAAGAATGAAGCGGAGGTCCGAGGATCTTAGTGGAGAATGAGCGGACGACCGAAGTACTGAGTAAAGAAACAACGGACGTCCGAGGGACTCGGTGAAGAATGAGCGCGTCCGAGGGATTCAGGAAGAATCAACAGACAACCAGAGAAGAGTTGAAAAAATTAGTACAAGTCAAGTCGGGTGACCGAAGTAAGCAGCGGACGACCGAAGTAGCTTGGCAGAGGACTTCAACTGAAGAAGCGGACGTCCGAGGAATTGGTGTGCAATCAGCGGACGACCAGAGAAATGTTGAAGAAATAAGTACAAGCCAAGTCGGACAACCGAAGTAGCTTGACAGATGACTTCAACTTTGAAGAAGCAGGCGTCCAAGGGATTGATGTGCAATCAGTGGACGACCAGAGAAGAATTGAAGAGCTAAGCACAAGTCAAGATCGGACGACCGAAGGATTGGCGTGCAATCACGGGCAAAAGAAAGAGCTTGACGAAGGAACAAAGGCTAAAGCTCTGAACTGCGGACGTCCGAAGGTGAACGGTGGACGACCGGAGCACGAGACGGCAGTTCAATTGAAGACTTCACCAGAGCAGCGGACGACCGAGGGGTAGATGAAGAATATCGTACTTGCATTAACGGCTAGTTTTCTAATAGAGAGATTAGGTCGTTTGTGCAGAGTATAAATTATAATCCCAAGAGTCTT
>LTAE01013306.1:0-12758 GCA_001647135.1 Pontederia paniculata
TATATATATTACATAGGGATTATGTATCTATCGTATAGATTATGATATATGATTATGAACTTAGAGTGGTCACAAAAGATATTCATAATTTTATTCACGTAGTTATTAGTAAGAGGTAAAAAAGTATGGTTCATTATCAATGTGGACATGTAAAATCATGGAAACTCATTTAAAACATGTTAACAATAATGAAGATATTGAATACAAATTCTTTGGGGCAACTTTAATTAATATATTCATTTTCAACCTTGAATAGATTTAACAAAATGTCAATATAAATTTTGTAGTAATTAAAACACATAATCAACAAAAATGAGGTTAATGGAGTGCCTTTTTGCTGCAAAAATGAAGATGTTAGAGTTTAAAAAACTTTCATGATCAATTGATAGAGCGTCGGTTTGTCTTCGTCGTCTAGGGCTAAGTCGTGTAGACTTATAACACCATTTCATAGCTCAAATTGTCTTGGATGAGATAGAATGAAATATTAACTTTACCTCTAAATTGGTGTTGGTCTCGCCACAATTTATTTAGTGCTGAAATGGACAATTAGTGGAAGAGGAAAAGGTGGTCACTTATGAAGCGACTTAATCGCCTAAGTTCCTTCGTACACCAGAGTGCAAGAGACATTCGTCCCTTTGGCTTTTCGAACTCATGTATGTGTGTGTCACGCTTGGAGCATTTTGCTCCTCAAGGTGCATGGGCCAAGGCCATGTGAGCGTCAAGTCAACAATCTCCCACTTACATAGAATAAGCTAGTGTCATTCTCTATGCTTTGTTCATAATATGACAAAGGAGTCTTGAGATACAAATACAAACACAAGATAATTATGGGAGCTTGTGGTTGTGACTTGTTAGGGATACACAACGACTTGGCCAACTTAAGAGCCTTACTATGACTTGTTAGGGAAAACATGGCACTAGATTCTGACATGTTAGGAAAAACATAGGCATTCAAATACTTTGTAATCATGGCTTTGACTCACATAGTTTCACTATGAACTTTTTGAGCCAAGACTATGAATTACGTACTCTTTGCACCTTGGATTAATCTTGTTGCATAAATCAGACACCCCATATCTGACTCTTTGGTAATCAATTTTGTAAGGAAAATTATTCATCCTTCATAGAGATAATAGTTGACAAATTATATACAAATTCTCATGCAACTCATAACAGCTCTTCCTCTTGCACTCATGGTTCTCAATCATAAATTAGTTGCTTTTCTAGATGTGGATCAGTGGCCTGCTCACTTTTGACCTTTGAGTATCCCGCTAAAGTAGCATACAATAACCCACTATCTTGAAGATAGTCAAAAGTCTAAGGGCACATATAAACTGATAAATCTATAAAGACGATCACACCATGATGAAGATGAAGATGAATAAATTAATTCATCATGTCTCATGATCAACTTACATACTTGGGTCTTAAATATAAGTATTGTGATGGAGACTCCCATTGAAGAAGCACATGTTTAAACTCTATAAAATGAATAGCACATAGACTTCGGTCCACTCGCCCACCTTTGGCGTCTGACTTAAGTCCAATTATTCGCCTTCTTGCAATGTCATGTTGAGGTTTTATGTCTGGATGTTCTTTATCAGACTGTATGAGTTTACTGAAACTCATGTATATCTTATCTCGAACATATCAATATGATTTCAAACAATTTTTACACAAATAAATATCTCAGACTAAATCATTTCAATTCCACATGTTATCTCCTAATTGCTAGAGGTATTTACTCGTGTAAGTGAGCAAACTTGTGCTTGATCAATATGATACACAAGCATAACAAGAATTTATCAACAAAGATAGTTCATGGAAAAGTATTTTTTCTTTTATTGAACAAAAATGTTTTAGTACATTTTTTATTACATCTTATGCAGTCCTGGAGCATTTGCATGTCTCAGAAAAGCTTCTCTAGATAATAGCTTAGTGAATAGATCAACAACTATTTCACGGATTGATAAGTACTCAATTGATATCTCCTCTTTTACTTCTTAATCTCGTACAAAATTTTAGTTAGTATCAATGTTTTCCGTTCCGATGGTATTTTTCGTCCTTTACATAAGCTATGGCGGCTCGATTATCACAATATAGATTATTTTCTTCATTGCATCATTTGTGAAGTGCATATGTTAGCGAAACCTCTTTAGCCATAAGACCTCTTGCATGACTAATGAACATACTATGAATTTTTCTTTCATAGTGGACAATGCTACACAGTCCTGCTTCTTAATACTCCATGTAATAACACTATTCCTAAGCAGGAAAGCATATCTGAGGGTGGACTTTCGCTCTTCAATGTCACTTGCCCAATTGGTGTCCATATATCTAGAAGGTACACAAGTTTTCTCCATGATAATATAAAGTAAAGTCAACAATGCCCTTAATATATCTCATGAATCTCTTCATTGTCTTTCAATGTTGATGGCATGAGATTGCCTAATATTGATTCATAGATGTACGACATAATATTTGTCTGGTCAGTACATAACATAACATACATATGACTATTGGCTGCACTTGCATAGAGGACAAAGGACATTTCTTTTATTCCTCTTAAGTTTTTGAGTACATATTGTGACTCAAGGTTTGACGTTTTACAGCATGAGCATTAATGAGTTTGCATCTATCCATGTGAAATCATTGTAAGAATTTATTGATGTATGATTCCTACAACAAAGAAAGAAACCTTCTCACAATAGGAGTATTAATGGGTTTGCATCTATCCATGTGAAATCATTGTAAGATTTTGTAGATGTATGATTTCTGCAACAAAGAAAGAAACCTCTAGGAATGTTCTCATTGGATTTTCACATCTAACATGTAGGTTGGTTCGTCCATGTCTTTCATCTCAAATATGAGGACAACCATTTCTAAATGCTGACTATGAACTCCTTATTATTTCCAACTAACAAGATGTCATCCATTTACAATGTCATGATGACAAATTATCATTGAACTTGTAGGCACATAAATAGTGATCTTAGTTGATCATGTCAAAACTGAATGAAATGGTTGATTGATGAATTTAATATACCAACTGCCAAGACAATTGTTTGAGATCATATATGTATTGTTGCAACCTACAAACTTTGCACTATTCGCCATTTATGATGAAATCCCTAGGTTGTTTTATATAAATGTCTTCATTTAGTTCTCCATTGAGAAATGTAGTCTTTACATCCATTTGTTGTAATTTCAAGTCATATATACAATATAGCTAGAATTAGGTGAATCAAAGTGAACCTTACAACAGGTGTGAAGGTTTCTTAATTAACACCATCTTGTTGGTTAAAGTCTTCCATCACTAGACGAGCCTTGTATCTCGCAGTAGATCCATTTGTGCCTCATTTGATTTTGGGATCCACTTACTCCCAATTGTCTTTTCATCAAGTGAGAGATTAACCAAGTCTCATACTTGATTTTTTTTTCTTTAATGACCCTTACTCATATTCCATTGCCTTAATCCATATGAATGACTAGGCTTAAGTTCTTTTTCAAGATCTATTATATAAGCTTCATGCAACTCTTCGATACCAAACCATCGGTGCATAATGTTTTTCCTCGTAGTCCTTCGAAGCAAACTTTTTGGTTCATTGATTGGAGGTGTAGCGCTTTCCCTCATATTAATGTATGGTAATGAAAGGACAAACTTCTCAATAGATTGGTCCGCACTTGACGCCAACTGAAGATTTTTATCTTCATTTAGATGAAGTATCCTATCAATCTCGCCTTGTTTAGAAAAATTATTTTTTAAGAATGTTGCATCCTTAATTTCTATTTTTGTGATTGTTCCATCATCACTTTCACCTATAAACACATAACCTTTTGAAGTATCAAAATATCTCATAAAGACCCACTTCTTTCCTCTTGGGCCGAAGTTTTGATACTTAAGGAAATTGTCAAGTACATAGGACACTATACCCAAGGGAACAAGTAACTTAGGTTAGGTGATGTGTGGGTATCACATGCATATATAATTTCGACTTTGAAAGATGCATTTGACTTTGATTTCATACTTTCTCTAGCATAATTCTAATTATTTGTGCATTTTTTCACATTTTACATGCATGATCATGTTTCTCTCTGATCCTATATAATTATAATATTAAATTAGAATTAATATTATTTTATGTGTAGTTTTATAAAGATGAAGAAGAATAAGAAAAGTAGAGTTTTCACACTCCTGCAACATGCAAGTCACAACCAAACATCTAGTGATAGAAAAGACAAACTAATCAAAGTTGACAAAATTTTGGTAGTTTATATTTCTGTCGAAAATATTCTTATGAAAGCTTAGAAGCCACCAAATAATATGTGTTGAGCAAAGAAAGAAGATATTTAAAGGAATACACCCTATGAGAGAGAAGAGAGACCCCATTTCGGGAGGAGACCACTTTTGGGCAGCCATCACACTTTGGAGGAAGAAGAGATTTTTAGTTTTTTTTAATACTTATTGATGATGGATGTAAAACTAAAGTTCTATTAGAGTTGATCTTGCTACGGGAATGAGAGGTTTGTGGCTTGTCCAAAGTTCGTAGGAAGTGGGAAACTTTGATGGTATCTAATTCAAATGTAGGTTGCAGTCAATAAGACATCTCCCTAACATAAAATTGATAAATTTGCTTGAGTCATCATAGGTCGAACCATATCAAGTAGAGTACAATTTCTCCTTTCAACAACATCATTTTGTTGTGGAGTACCTCCTAATATGGTTAGTTCAATAACTATGTCATTTTCTTCACATAATTATTTGAACAAATATAAAAGATATTTATGACCATGATATGTGAACAAGACTTTCATCTTCGATCTAACTAATTTTCAGTCATGTTCATGAATCACACAAGGCAACCCAATGTTTCGCACTTTCGATAAATCAATATACTATAGTGTGGCACGAATAGTCATCAATAAATGTGATAAATATGAGCAATTGTGTCTTCCTTGGACATTCATCGAACCATAAATATTTGAATGGATTAATTGCATTCGAAGTTCAACATGTTTTCCTATATTAAATTATTTTCTACTTTTCTTGTTAGTTAGACATTTTTCATTGATGGATAAGTTGATTTTGGCAAGAGAACACATACGTCCATCTCTAACCAAACTGATTATTTGGTCTTGACCAATGTGCCATAATTTAGCATGTCACATCATAGAATCTATATTCATATATGACATGAAAGAATAACTATAGCAATACATGCAATGTTCATAATCTCAAGAAAACCAACACATAAAGAAATAATATTCGAGAAAATGTTCATGTGTTTTGAATACAAACTTATTATATAATCATAACTGATTAAAGTGGACATAGAAATTAAATTTTGTCTAAATTCATAGGTCTAATGTCGTGAAGATAAAGGACATATATGTTGCAGATGTCTAACTTGCAAGTTCCAATTCTTTTGACTTCAACTTTTTTGTTGTTTCCAATGTATATCTATTTTGTGCCCGAACTAAGTTGATGAAACTCAACGAAGGCCTTGCGATCCCTCGTTGTGTGGTCTGTTGCATTGGAGTCTACAATCCACGAAGGATGATTTTAGGTTGAGAGCACAACTAGAAATATAAGCAAAGAAATTATGATCAGGACAAACCTTCTTTGGATCTGTACAATCACGAGCAAAGTTATCATGATTGCCACAATTGTAGGACTTCACTTTATTTATGTCCTTCTTCCCACCACGCTTTGACGATTGCAGTTAAGGCTTGTGGTTTTCATTGGTCTACGAGTTCCACCCTTTTAGGGTTCCTATTGACCTATACATTGGAATCAGTAACAAAAGTTTGTGAGGAAGATTTTTTGGGCATTAATATCTTCTTTCTCCATTTTCAAATGATGTGCAACTTTATTTAAAGTTATTCACATTATCATTGTGCATGATTGGTGCACATATGATCCCAACTACATGGAAGAGAGTGAATAAGGCTTTGAGTCTATTGTTCATCATCAAGAACTTGTTCAATGCTTTTAAGCTCATGAATCATGTTTGCCATTTCCATCAAGTGTTGCCTCATCATATAGTTTGGGTGCTTCCGGTATGAACCAAACTTTATATTAAGCATATGACACTTGATTGTTGATCTGACACAAAACATCTTTGGAGAGCTTCCTAGAGTTAAAAGTCGTCTTATGAACTTAATATTGGCACATGAGAGCGTTGTCCATCGTGCTCAAGAACATAATGCGAGCATTGTGACTCTTTCTCAACCATGTTTGATATGTCTTGAAATCTTTCTTGGCTTTCATAGTGTCACTAGAAAATTCTACTTCTTGTACATTGTCAACAAGCATTGGTTCAACTATCATATGATTAATAGTTTGCAGAGCATCTTGTTCCTCTAGCAAGTACTTTAAGGTGTCAGATGTCATAATTGTCACATTCAACTTGTCACCCTTGTTTATGTTAGTGGTTATGGATTTTCAATATCATTGTCTAGTTTTCATAACGAATAGAGGAATATATTAATGTTATGCATGTCTTAGCTTGTCACAAATACTTAAAAAATAATAAAGTTCTTACAACCAAAGGTAATGACATTGAGAGATTGTTGTGCTCTCATTCATCTCCATCTATTTCAAGAATAATCATAATTTATTAAATTCACAATGTGATAAATCATTTATTCTATGAATTTTAGATTAACAAATAGTTCAAAATTGCCATACGCAATATTATTTCTAATTTAGACAGGACAATCAGGCATAGTGCAACAAAAGCACATGTCCAATGTTGTCAATTAAGTAACCGCACTCATCCTTCACCTCAACACCAAAAAAAGTAAAACAAAATGTAGTCATAGTCTCGTATAACCTTATTTCCATATATTGCATTAACAATGCACGACGCCAATTTTTCAAAATCTTTCTAGAAATGCATTTTTATGTCACATGCCACTGGACGAAAAAACACTGATGTTGTGACTTTAGTGAGTTTCTAGGTGCCTTAGTCCTACAAAAGAACTACTCTTATGTTTCATCTCATATGTTTTTATATCATAGGTTTGTGGAATTAGACTAGCCAATTACAACTTTCATATTCTTATATGCTTGACAAATATTTTTTTTTGTTTGTAACAAGTGCACAAAATAATTTGATTTCACAACGAAACTGAAATTGTCATCTAATTTCATCACATAAAATTAGAAACTGTCATGCATAATCTAATTTCACAAAGAAATTAAATTTAACAAATATCATTCTTTTGTTCTAACAAAAAGAATCATAACTAGACAATTTGAGCACATAACTAAAAAAGTCAATAGAATGATATTCATATTTATTTTTCACAAAGAAAAATTGTTTGCATGATTTCTAGTGCATAGTCAATTTTATTTTGCAACAAAGTTCTTGCATACTTAATTTCACAAAGAAAATTTGCAACAAAGTTCTTGCATACTTAATTTCACAAAGAAAATTTCAATAACCACATAAGATGGCATGTGATATATTGCAATTTAAATATGCATAAAATGCTCAAAATACTGNTTTGCAACAAAGTTCTTGCATACTTAATTTCACAAAGAAAATTTCAATAACCACATAAGATGGCATGTGATATATTGCAATTTAAATATGCATAAAATGCTCAAAATACTGACTAAAAAAGTTTCAAAAAATTATTTTGAAAAACTTCTTATTTTTGTTAATTTTATGTACACTAGAATAATTATTCTATCATTTTTTTTTCAATTACAAAAATTGCTAATTGGAAATAATGATACGTTCTATTACAAAATTGACATGAAAAAGTTTCACAGTTTTTTCTAATTTCCATAACATATATATGTGCATAACTAAATTTCACATAAAACTCTAATAATTACATTATCACGAAGTTGCAATTAATAATATGCATATAATTATCAATGATATAAAAATAAAAAAAATATTCTGTAATTTTTAATATTTTTTTCTATTTTCTGAAAATGTCAAAAAAATTTCTTTGTCATTTTTTTCTCTTTCTGAGTTTTCTTAAATAAAAACCTATTTTTGTTTGACATGCGCCCTAGAGGCCTGCATGTGTGCCACTTGTCGTGCGTGGGCTTTTACAAGATGACATGTGTTGCATCCTAATTGGCCAATTTCTTTTCTAAAATGAGCATATCGTTAAAAAATGAAAAAAAAATCAGAAATGATTCAAAAAGGGGGAATCATGTTAGTTCTGATACAAATTGTAGGAATTATAACACATAATTCAACAAAAAAGAAGTTCACAAAGTACCTCGTTGCAACGAAAACGAAGATGTTGGAGCCAAAAATTTTTCACAAGCAATCTGTAGAACATTTCTTGTCTTTATCGTCAGGAGCAAACTCACGTGGATAAGAAAACAATTTCACTCAATTAGCCTTGGACAAGATAAAATGAAAGATTGACTTTACCTCAAAATTTGTGTTAGGAACCTTTGTCGTGTGGCCATTTATATAGTGATGAAATGGACAGTTAGTGGAAGAGGAAGAGGTGGTCACGTTTCAAGAAACATTAGCACTTCGCGCACAAGAGCGCAAGGGACACATCCGTTTGGATTTTTCAAAAGCATGTATGTGTGTCATGCTTGGAGCATTTTGAGATGCCAAGTCAACAAAATTTATAACTTAATCTATTGGGCATCCATTTAGAATAATTCTTATTTTCATTCAAAGTAGCCTTCTAGAGAATCTACATATAAAATTCATACATTTTATCTTTTTACTATTTATTCTCAATAAATCCTACAATACTTACTATCAGCTTCGCATCTAGTGCTTTGATAGTTAAGCATTAAATGATTCATCTCTTTATAGACTTATCATTTTCAATAAATTCCAAATGTTATGGAAAGATAATTCAAATCCCTAACTATTCCATAAATTTCATATACTACTTCCACTATTGCAATTTATTTTATATTTTACAAGTCGGGCACGTTTCATCTCGAGATAACATGATATAGAGTTGGTATTTTGATCATAATTTTTTCTTTAGACTTTGAATCGAGATCAAATCAACTTCTGTTGTAACTAGACTTCAAAGGTACAAAATTTTTGGATGTATATAAGCTATCCAAAACTTATTCGAAATAGAAGCCATTAATCTAGATAAACAAAATAACATGATCTAAAATATTAATTTTTCATCTCATTAACTTAAGACATAAAAATATATCTATATGTGTATCTGAAATTTTAATAATTATTTTCAAATAAAAATCCTAAAAGTTAAATTAGATATGTAATATCTGGTATGAGTCAAAGGCCCAACGTTGGTCGTGTTCAATCTGAACATGACCATGTTGTGGCCACGGGTTGTTAAGTCCAACTTCTTAATTGAATAGAGTTTTAATCATTTTAAAATTAGTTAAAGTCCTTGAAAACCACTATAAATAGACCCCTAGGATAGAGAGAAGCTCTCACAAGCCATTATTTTTATCAAGCCCTAGTCGTCACTGAATTTTCTCCTCTTTTTTAGTTCTTCTATCTCTCTTGGTGCACAATTAAGAGGTAAGAACTTGGTCTCTCTCTCTCTCTCTCTATATATATATATATATTATATTATATTATATATATATATATATATATATATATATATATCTAATCTATCTATCTATCTATCTATCTATCTATCTATCTATCTATCTATATCTCTCTCTCCCTCCCTCCCTCCTTCTCCCTTCTAAACTTTCATACCAAACCACGATAGGTGGAAAAGAAGGAGATCGATGATAGTGCAAATTTCAAGCTAAGCAAAGCAAGGAATTACAGGAATGCAAAGAGCAAACGACCCAATGAAACAAGTATGTATTTAAGCAAATCCTTGTAGATATGTCTTTCTTGATAGATAATCACACGTAAGGTTTTTACTCTAGATATGAATAGTTTATTAATACGGATATGACTTTTTGAATTCCTATTTAGCCTCTATATGCTAGCACTATTCGGATGTAATTATATGATAGTTTTTGTACCAAAATCTCTATTTAGTTCACCAAAAAATGATGAAACTTTTGCCTTGGACGGTCGAACACGGACCGTGTTTGCCTCGGACATGGCCCACGTCCGTAAGGACAAGGCCCTAGAAATGTGCCGAACATATGCAACCTAAATTGCTATGAGACACGACCTGCACCGATGCAAGGAACATGTCTTGGATTATATTAATAAGATATTGAAGGATAGTCAGGACATGACCCACGTCCTTCTCAAACATGGACCTGTCCACTGAAGAAAAATTCTAGAAATTGTATCAATCACTAAACATTGTGTGGACTATGCCGAACACGATTCGTGTGTCCGAAAGCATGCCAATTGTGAATTTTATTATGTTTATCTAATTTAATGTCGGACATTGCCCCACATCAAAGAAATAGATCCTTGACACGACCCTCGAACACACTCCACATTCATCTAAAGTTATTATTATTCTTAATTCACAGGTGGAACATGACCCATTCACATCAGACATGGCACGTGTGTGCACGACGTTATCTACCGACTTGAATCACGCAACATACAATGGGTCGTGTTCAAATCAAACAAGGCTCATCTTCAATCAAACCCGATCAATGTCCTATGGTGTAGTATAACTTATTCCTTTATTTTCTTGTGAAGCCCGTATGATGAACTAATCTTATATGTTATGCTTCAGGTCAATTCTCTAGTCGCTTTCTATACAATGTTATGAATCAATGCAATATTTTAGTTCATATGGATTATCTTGTTATCTTTGACTTATCCCATTAGTGACATTGAGGGTGACTTTGAAACAACTCATGAGCTCTTTCGAAGTTCGCCAATAAGAAAGTCAATGGTGGAGCACAAACCACAAGGACCCATAAGGAGGAGGATGCTTGAGAATCCTCTTGGTTTCACAATGAGGAGAAGGTTGTACAATGGAACCAAATAGCTTTGTTGTAGCTTTACTGATGATTCTAATAATGTGATGATTCATCAATGGCTCCCAACAATGCAATACATGGGAAACCTCAACTTTTATTTAGTGAATATGGTTGACTCTTATCTTCTCCACATATTAGGCTTTATAGATCACATGAGAATTTACTTTCATATATTGAATCCTGCATGTGACTGATTTGTAGATGTAGCCTGTAGGCTGGTTGGTGGCATGTGGGCGGCTAGTGCTCATGATGAATGCAACTTGCACATGGATAATGGTCCTTGGTCTATATATCTCTTTTAGTCTTAGTTTATTTTGTGTTGTAATAATCATAGACTAGTATGTTGAAGATATTATAGTTTAATGTAAGATTTTCACATTTTTGTTTGATGAAAGAGTTTTTAGTTTTATATTATTCCGCATTTTTGGTTGACTAGTCAAATAATCAAACTTATAATTAGAACATAGCATATATGTGATAGCATCTTAAGGAGGACATTCTGCCACGTGGCAGAGTATGCTTCTGGGGGCATTATGGTGAGGTATCAAAGCCTGAAGTCAGGACTCTCTTGACGCCCCATTGTAACTAGAGTCCAAAAATGTGCAAAGCATCACAAGTAGTCTAGCGCTAACCAGAATAAGTTAATTATGGCTTAACTATTAAATTATGATTGATATTAATCATGTGTGTTTTCATGATATGTGGAACTATAGAATGACATCAAGACGTATAGCTAATCAATAGTACAGGCTCCTTAAGAACAGGACAAGGTGTAGAGCAGGATCTGGAATAGTCAAGTTTTAGGAAACTAGCAAGGCCAACAATCTTTTTCACCCAAGGACACCATCAAATATTCTCTGAAGCTTCTGCATTTGGAATTTGATAAAACTGATTATGTGAATAAGGTAGAGCGTTGGATGGATACAATGGAGGAGAATGATGCAATTCTAAAGATCATGAGGCCTTGTACGCTACTCGTCGCCCTAAGTAAAATAGCTCCCTTAGGTCGTGCATCGGTTACAAGATACTCAACATGGAAATAATAAAGAGTCCAGATAATATTTAGTCTAATCTTCGTCAATTTCATATTTTCATGCAACATTTTGTTTAGAAATTCACTTAATTTAGTTTTTGGAGCTATAGTCTAGATAATATTGTTCATTTTTATGTTTAGGGCATCTAATAAAGCAACGGAGAAAGACCGCAATGAACTTAAATGATTTTGGAGGTCAAATCAATTAAAAACTGAAAATAATGGTCTGACAGGTTGGTCACTCTTGTGAGCACATATGTGCTAAAAACTAAAGATTTTTTCGGGCAATGAACCATTTTCACGATCGTGACAATGATGGCGAGATGGAGCCATGAACTGCAATCACGCCCGTGCTGAACGTCACGACCCGTAAAACCAATTTCATGGTCATGAGCGCACCTAAGCCAAACTACACTATTACATCACGGCTAGTGAAGGTATTTTCATGGTCATGAGCAAATGAGGCGATGGACGATGATATTGAAGATCACGATCATCACTCCTTGATCATGATCCAATGAAGAATATGACAAGAAGAAGATTGCAGTTAGTCACTATTGAATCTAGGATCCCGAGAGTGTTTTGATGATCACAAATTTGTAAGGGAACTTAGTTTGTACTGATGAACTTGTTGAGCTGAATTCTGTAACAGGTTATTTCAAGTTCAGAAGTTGTTAGGTCGACCAAAGCTAAAAGATTGGACGACCTATGCACATGGAATACGTTTCAGAAGAAGCATATGTGTGCAGCGGTCATCCTAAGGATATAAAGAGGCCGATCGATAATGAAGGAGAATATATGAAAAGGGATCAGGGGTTGACCGGTCGA
>LTAE01013311.1:0-12749 GCA_001647135.1 Pontederia paniculata
GAGAAACAAGAGGCCCTGAAGTATTCGCCAACTCCAACAAGAGATAGGTCGGCTTGAAAATAATGTCACATAACCTTCAAAGAATAGGCATATTTTTAAGTTGCAAAATGCACTGGACCAAGTGCTCGTTGGGGGGAGTGGGCAGACGGAATCAGGATTTAAAGTGAGGGGAGACCGTTTATCGAAATAAAAAGTTAAGAGGGATCGAAATATATTTAAAATATAATAAATAAAAATTATTTTAAAATTAATATAAATAATATCATATAAATAAATTTATATGTTTTTTCTAAAACAATTAGAAACGATAATATGTGGTTGACAACTATTTCAATATAAATATTATTAAGGGTTATTTACGTTTTTTCCTTCTTGAACTATCGTAGAACTTCATAACTGTCTCTAAACTATAAAATCGAGTATGTAGGTTTAAACTTTTTCTATTGATCAATTTCATCCGACAGTCTAATATTAAATCTATTTTAATTGTTTTTAATTTATTAAATTATTATTTTATTCATGTAACTAAAAAATATATTTCATATTTTCTTTCTTTTTCCTTTCTCTTTCCTCTTTAAGTCCTCTCTTTCTCTTAAAAGCATTGACAAAATATACAACAGAGAAAGAAAGAAGAGAGAGAAAGTAAATGTAAAATAGTAAATTAATAAATTAAAATAATTTGAAAATTCAATAATAGACTGTATTGAATAAAATTGTCTGATCTAGAAGTGTTTAGACTTATTTCTATTTGATTTTATAGTTTAGGAGTTGATATAAAATTTCACGAAAATTTAAGAGAGAAATATACAAATGATCCTATTATTAATTACTAAGCATTCATTTTATTACTATATGCATAAAATTTATTAACTATTAAGTAGGAATGTAATATATAATAAAAAAAATTTTAAAATTATAATATTTAGTGCAATAGATATAAATATTTTTTGTTAAAAAACAAAATTTCATTTTTGAGCCATAGCAAATTAAAAGAAAATAGTCTTAAAAATTGAATAAGAACACACTCAACCTTGGGTCCATCCTTGGGGGAGTGTAATTTGTCATCATTCATTGATTATGTAGAACAAGCATGTCAAAAACATGAAAGACAGATGGGAAGCTTCACTGCCTTGATTACTCTTAACTTCGATCCTGACATTTCTGGAGCAACATTCAACATAATATCTTTTCAATGAATTTTGGAACAGAATCTTCTTTCTGTTTTCCAAGTAAGTCAAATGAAAAGAAAGAACAAAAAAAATAAAGGTTTCTGGAAATTTAATCAAGCACAGCAGCTCAATTTTCTAAAAATAATATCAGTAAGCTCTAACTTTTAAACTCATCCACTGCATTAGGAATCTTCTCGTCTAATGAAAACAAATATTGTAGCTCACATATTTCAATACAGATCAGATTAGGTGACATTATCAAATCCTGACTTCTGACTTCAATTCTTAGTTTACAGTGCAGAGTCATATGCTGCTGCTTACCATCTGAAATAAACAAATGCAAGACACCAACAAGATGACTGCATCAGCCATTTCTGTGAACTGAAACAACATTCATCTTAGGCTCTGATCAGCAAAGCCAACAATCATGTTAAAGGTGCTACAGAGATCACTTGAAACTTCTCATAGGCTTTCATTGAAATCTATAATTAACAAAACTAAGTGTGAAAAAAAGAGAAAACAGAGGAGAAGGAATCGCACACAACACTGTTACATATAGCACTCCATAAGTGTAAGCTGCATATTATAACCACAGCATTCGGTATTTAGTTGTGGTATACTTGCAATGGAAAGCAAAACCATTACAGAACTCGCAGCAGAGATTGTATAGTTATGACGTGAACCCTGTACAGTGTTACACAGGGACTGTTCTGTTGTAACCTGCACCGAACTCTGACTGGTCTGCTTCCTCGTTCTCGCCGGACATCTCCTCCAGAGACTTGCCTTTCGACTCCGGCACCAAGAAGGTGAAGCACAAGCCCAAGAGGTTGCACGCGGCGAGGACGAACAACGAGTTCCTGACGCCGATACCGGGGGGGTACCCGCGATCCGTCAAGGCCTTGTTCTGGTTTTGGGCGGCGTACAGGAAACCGAACGCGCCGACCATGGCCCCGGCCTTGCCCGCGGCGGCCGAGATGCCGTGGCACGTCGACCGCAGCCTCGCGGGATAGATCTCCGCCGGGACGATGAATGTCGTGCTGTTGGGTCCGAAGTTGGCGAAGAAGAAGGTGAAGGCGTACATGACCACGAAGCCGATGTGGTGGCCGGGGGTCGTCCAGTGGTGGTAAGGGACGGCAAGGCCGAGCATGAACACCGTCATCATGAAGAAGCCCATCAGCTGGATCTTGAACCGGCCAATCTTGTCGATGAACGCGACCGTGAACCAGTAGCCGGGCACGGTTCCGCAGAGCGCGATGAGGGTCTGCGCCCGGGCGATCTTGTACACCTCCTGGATGGCGTTCATCGTCGCCGCCTTGGGGATCCACCCGATGGCGCTGAAGATGTCCTTCTGGAACAGGTTCTGGCTGTAGAAGGCGATGTCGAGCAGGAACCAAGTGGTGGTCGTGCCGACGAGATGAAGGCCATGGCGCCTGGCGAACTCCTTGGTGAAGAGGCCAAAGCTGTTGGCCTGCTTTGTAACAATTTTCTCGACCTTCTCCTGCTCTTCGATGATCTCTACCTGAAGCACCTTGGACATGTCCGCGGCCGCCTGCTTCGCGTTCTTGGCGACCAGGGCGGTGTACCGGGCGGTCTCGGGCATCTTCATGCGCCAGTAGTACGTGAGAGCGGCCGGAATGGCGCCGAACATGAGAATTATCCGCCAGACGTAATCAGCTTGCGGCACCGTCGAGCCGACAGGATCCTGAGAATACGGCGGGGCACCGAACCGGTTCTTGAAGGCGACGGAGATGATGATAGCGAAGATTCCACCGGCGAGGATGCCGAAGCCTTGCATGGCGAATACGGCAGCGATGAAGGCGCCGCGGGTCTTCTTGTTGGCGTACTCAGACATGATGGTCGCCGACAGCGGGTAATCGCCGCCGATACCGAAGCCGAGCCAGAAACGGAAGAAACAGAGCGTGGCGACGACGCCCTTGGCCGTGTGGCCGAAGGTGAGGCCTGAGGCCAACGAACAGATGACCATGAGCATGAGGGTCATACCGTAGACCTTCTTGCGCCCGAGCTTATCCCCGAGCCACCCGAAGAAGAGCTGGCCGGACAAGGTGCCGCAGAAGGCCACGCCAGTGACGGCCGCCGAAACGTTCGGTGGGAGCGTTCCCGGCGTCGCCGAGCCGTCGACGTGGTAGTAGATTCGGCCGAGGAGCTTGGTCACGAGGGAGATGCAGAAGAGATCGTAGGCATCGGTGAAGAAGCCCATGCCTGCGATGACGATGGCCGTGAAATGGTACCATTGCGTCTTGGCGACGTCGAGTGCAGTGAGCACTTGGAGCTGATCGCCGGCCATTGTTATCTATCTGTTTCTTTCACTTCTCCTCCTCCTTCGTTACGTGATTCTGATCACAAAGAAAAAAAAAGCCGTTGAGAAATTTAGACGAACTACGTCGGAACAATCAAAGATGAAGAATTATATATTCATATGTTGTTCATCTACGTACGTACTTCACGTAAAACGCGTGTATCAAGTAGTTTATTACCGATCAACCACATTGTTTCACATGTACAGTAAGTACTACTGATCAACTACATGTACAATAAATATTTTTTTTGCACGATAAAAAACCACATTTACAATATATTCATAGAAAAAGGGACAGAAAGAAGTACGGATCATCACATAGGTTTCTCCAAAAAGCTAAATACTATGTAACAAAACAAAAGCAGCAAATAGGATTTCCTCCATTGTTGTGCAAAAAAGTTTTTGGAAAAGATATGAGATCATATATAAATATATGTAAACAAATAGAATTAACAATATAAAGTATTATTGAAGACGACCCAAGGTGATGCAAGCGATCTATGCATATGCCATGCACAGTGTCGCATATATGGTATCCTTGTACTTAGTAGTAAAACGCATATAGACATTTGAACCTCCAAAGAAACCTACAAATGCTTGAGTTGGAATCTTAACTGAAGCATGCAAATGAAAACTCGAATTCTTATCAACTGCTATCGCCGTATATACATACATGTTTGCATGAATCAGAAACAGTTCAATCAATAAATACCTTCTGAAATAAGAAAGCGAAGGAGATCGAAGTACTCGTGGAGAGAGAGAGAGAGAGAGAGAGAGAGAGAGAGAGAGAGAGAGAGAGACGGAGAAGAGTATGGACTATGGAGAAAAGCGTGAGAGGTTCGGGCGGTTATTTAATGGCGCTGGGGATGACGGTGCTGTTAACGTCGTCACTTCGAATATTCCAAACTGGTTCCGTTTGGTGTCATCGGTCAACTCTTTACGTCAGCAGCTGTGGGTCCCACGCGCGGGAGGCCGCATGGGACACCTCGTGCGGTAGGTTTCCCACCTCGTTTCTATTTTGTTAGTTTTTTGAACTCGGCTACGTATTAGATTTGGGTGAGCGGGAATATGTCGGAATATTCGTTAGATTCGGATGTGGATGGTAGATTTGATTCACATGTTATTATTATCGCAATGCAATGTTTTGTAATGTAAAGAGATCACGAGGTCGCGGGAACGATTTGGACATGTCCAAAATCAAATCTAATTGGTCATCATTAGAACCACCTTGTCGAGTTCATTTTTCCCTTTCTTTTATTTTAAAAAAAGTATATGAATAAATTATTTAAAATATTATTTCTTCACAAATAATTTTATTTTTTGAATAATTGAATTAAAATATATATATGTAGCACATATACATTATGTTATCTCGCACAGGAAAAACATATATATATATATATATATATATATATATACTAATTAACAAATGTAACGAGTTTATTATCTATAAAAATAAATTATTTTATTTTATGATCGTTCGATTAAAAAATGTTTTGTATTTTGAATTTCATATAATCATGTTTTGAACGAATATCAATATTGCAATCAACTCAAGTCAAATATTGATTGGAACGGATGATTTAGAACCTTCGTTGAAAGAATTAAGTTCAACATTTCAAAAGTAGCTTTACTAAGTCTATCCTTATTCAACTTTTGTTCCTATACTGATAAACAAATAATTTCATTTTAAATAAAACGACAAGCACCAAAAAAAAATATAAAAAAGTTAAACCCATATATTTTATTATTAAAGACCTCAAATTAAATCGCAACAATAAAAAATTAAACATTTTTATTTAGTAATTGGTATCTCGTTCGGATGAGTACCTTAAAGTATTTATTAGTATTATAGATTATTAAAATTTGATTAATTTAGTTCAAAGGAATACTAAAGGGTAGCTGGTTAATTTGTTCAAAATAATTGGAACTAAAGAGGAATGGATTATTATCATAGTCCGAAGAAATGGGATTTTGCGAGTGGGTGGGTAGGAATGCTTCATCAGGAAGTGCTCGCCAACCCTCCAAAGTGCATTGTAAATACTGTCTGCTGTCTTTCGAGTCGCCACGTACTTTCCACTTAATATCATGTCTCTAGTAGGTGCTTTTGTTTTCAATATAAGAAAAAACAAAACCATAGTAAAAGAAAAATGGAATAACATACCTTCAAATATAAGTCATTTAAATTGGAGACTTCTCCAACAAAATTTTGATAACTTTGACACATCAAAATTCTAACCGCTCAAATCACAGCTAGTTAGTTTTGGTACGCATTGTTACTATTTTATGACTTGATAGAGTAGAAACAATATTTTCAAGATTGGACATTCCGTAGTATGCGTTTCATCACTTGATGATTTGATCACTTCATGAAACGAAAGAAACGCCACAAATTGTTTTTTTGTAGCACTTAAGATTTTGAAATGATTAAATATTAAACTAACATTGAAAAATTATAAGTTCAAAATATCGAGATTTTTTATTAAATTTTAATATTTTCTTCTTCATAGCTCATACATGTTTTCGGAAAAAAAAGACAAATGGAAAGAATGCAGCTGAGAGTCGCATGACAAGGAAAAAAAATAAATTTGGGGATAGAATATGCCCACAATTTGCTCTTCTTGCGTTAGATGACCAATCTATGTTTAATCATGTCGAGCTGTCTTACCAAGAAATACCACCCTCTATTGGCATATAACAAAACACCTTTTTATTTTTATTTTTTTTATTTTGTTTTGAAAAAAAGTGCTAGATAAATGATCACTATTTACAAAACCCTCTTTCTACGTCAGAGTGCAACTCCTTTGTAGATCCAACAATTTCAAACTTGACCATTAATTGTTTATGCTTGCTTTTAATCATAATTTGTGCGTAAGATTAGTTATCACCAATTTTATAATCAGAACTCATGTTTAATTTTTTTTACCAGCAATGTGACAATCAATAACATGTTTGGAAATATTTTTCAAATATATAAACATCTGAATACGTGTCTCCACAAAACAAAAACCGTGGAAATTCAACTCCTAATGTTCCAACATGTTTGGAACCAAGTCTCCAAGATCAACAACACTGATTGCCTAACCGAGAATTACTAGAAAAAAAAAATAAAGAACAGAGATAAGAATCCTAGAATAATCCCATGTGCCACAAGCACTCCGATGATGACTTGGACGTTTATATAACTACAATAAGTCAATATATTGAGTCTTTTGGTCCTGGACACTAATTAATGTTGTCATGTGGTAGCTTGGAAGCTACAGCTTAATTAACTAGCACAACATTTTTGTGTCAGTGAAACATAATTCCACAAGCAATAACCTAATAGCCGGGAAAAAGAAGAAGATATCTAACATCCAACCAATCTCTGAATAAATCTCATAATGTGAATGGTGACTGATTACTTTCCCTTAATAAAAAGGTTCAAATGTTAATGCACACAAATCACATCACAAAAAGGCTTGTATTCTTAAGTATTATAAGCTCAACTTTTGATTATTGATTTTTTTTTGTTGTCTAACAAAAAGAAAAGTGCATCGAGCTAGAACTTTTTATTTTTCTTCGCAGCAACGTTTCAATTGGGTAGCAAATACATTGAGATTTTTTTAATCACACTGATTAGAAATTTGCATTAGAATAAGACTACAAGGGGAGACGAATAGAGTAGAGCAATTCACTACTTCATTATAAAGGGATTACTTAATTTATTACAGAAGATAAATTAATTAATTAGATGCTGAGTTGTTATGCTCACGTTCTCACATTTATCTAATGGTAACTAGGTGGGCGAGTTGTGCCTTAAATTACATTTAATTTTCATCTATAGGAGTGTGTCAATTATTAGGGAACATGACATGTTTTGTTAAAAGTCAAGATCAAATGCAAGAAAAGTTAATTAAAGGAAGAAACAATAATGGAAGATGTGAATCTTTGGTGTTCCAATAAATCCAAGCAAATGAAATGTCAGTTTACTTAATTGTCTTACGTACCCGCCTTGACTGACAAATAGGTTTCCGTATCAAAGGAAAATGCACATTCGGGTTAAAGAAAAGAAGGCTATTTTTATATCCTAGTGTATGTACATATTAGTTGCTAATATGGATAAAATTATAAGTGATGTTCTTTTAATAAATTGTTTGACATTGTAAGACAGCTTATAAGCAGAGTATGAAAACAACAAAAATTGTGACCATAATTTTATATGCTGAAATATTGTAAAAATTACAATTCGGTGGAGCTGAGATGTTAGTTATCAAGTTAAATATCAATGTTTTTTCACTCATTAATCAAATATATGCAAAATATTTTTATCCTAATGTAATGAAACTAAATAGAAGATAAAGGGGCATACAAAAATTTAAGATTAAATATAAATTAAAAAAGAGAAATGTTATGTTCATAAAGTTAAAATATTTGAAAATGTTGATTAATTTACATCCATTGTGAATGAATTAGGAAATTAACTCCTAATAGCATTTCTTAAAACTATGCACTGACGAGTTGTTAGGCTTATTATTTTATGTCATGAAAGACGGATGGGACCAATTTGACAAATATTACATGGCTTACGGACACATATTTTGATGCTAGTACATAATTAAATAGGCATGACGATTATATGACGCAATGATGCATTCATAATGAAACTCGTACATAATTTGTTTCGAAATTTACTTCGAACAATCAAAAGCTTTTGGATGAATCAACGTGGAATTATTGCTCCGAATATTTGCACGATGACTTGATTTCATGCATATGGGTTCTTTACGTCCCACATCGATCAAAATTATCAAAATGACATTACTCAATTGATTAAGATGTTATTAATTCCAAATATTTTTATGACGGCCGGGAGTGATAAATTTGTTCACCATATCCTCTAATAATTTCTTTAATATCTCACATTATGATACAAGTTATAATTTCATTAATTTTTTTGGGGAATTTTTAAAATGTGAATGCATCTTACAAAACTTCTTAGGAGAGCTTTACGCGGATGTATTTTTTTGTCATAAAATATTATCATATCATCTTATATCATATATCATTATTTTGGTTCATGATAGATAGCGTTACGTTTGCATAGACATGCTAATCTTTTCGGTGTTGTTTTCATTTTTTTTCCACCGATAACCAAGATTTAAGGGAACATATGTGTCGCGCCGTAGGGTTGCCAGACTAATTATTCTTATGTATGTATTTAATAAATTAACTTGGAAAGAGAGAGACTCAAGAATAAAAGATAAGAGAGATCAAAATATATTGAAAAAAATATTAAAATTTGATGGAGACTAAAATAATAAAAGATATTAATAAAATTTGAATTCAAGACTTCTAAATATAAATTAAAATGTCCTATCCACTTAAATTACTATATAATTATATTTCTTTTTTAATATTTTTTTAATAACTTTAACTACTATTATAAACGTTTATATATATTTAATACACCTCACCATCTCTATGAGTCCGTCCACAGGGAGGTCATAACACTTATAATTAACGGATCACACATTACGGTGTTACCTTTATATATATATATATATATATATATATAAATATATATATATATCAAATGAATATTTTTGTATAGTGAAATATCAAGCCATAAATGATGATATTGAAATATCAAGTATGTTCTTCTTGTTACCTTATGAAAAACTTAATGTTAACATAAATATAAAATTAATAAATAAAACTATGACATTAAAAACTATTCATAAAAACCTTATTGTTTATTTCAAAAAAGCTATAAAAAATGTTTAGTGATTTTTAAGTTAAAAGAGCCATTTACCAATTTTAACTGAACAAAACTTATTATCTAAAAGACTTTTTTTTTTTTAAAAAAAAATGTTCTGCTTTCTTATCTTTGTTCTTCACACTTCGTCACTGAATGATTTAAGATATGCAGATTTCTAGATGTCATACGTCATACACATTATACTGTTTGACGATATATCCATAAAGTTGACTATTAATTGGAACTCGCAAAAGTATTACTTCGATATCTACCTTTCCGCGTGTAGATATTGAATGCATTAAATACGGTATGCAAATAGTAGTAGTTAATTAGTACCATGGGCCATGCCTAATTAAGTCTCTAATTTCAATAAAATCATTTTTATGAATGCTTTTTAGCATGGTTCAATTGATTAAAAATATTACTCTGGTCAAGTCCATTTATTAAAAATATTCATGGGTTCAAAAGAATATACTATTAGGATTAACAATAAGTAGCCAACATTTATTAGATGCAATTTATGGCCAAACAATTATTTCGAAGTTTCTGTGGATAGCATTTGGGTGACATAAAAAACAATGCAGAAATAGGTAACACTGGTCAAGTCCATCTGTACGTATTCATTTGTTGCTTGCAAGACTTGAAGACTTATTCTGAAACAAACATTGAGAAAAGACAATGAACTCAAATTTTTTGCATATGACCACGTAATTATTTAGCGCAAGCAAAGCCCCATGAGTCATCGTTTAAATATGGCTCCATCTACTTGTTTTTTACTAATGTTTGAGCTGTTCAAGTTCATGTTAGGGTTCAAGTTGGCCAAATGCTGCCAAAGATTATAACTCATCTTTCTTTCGGATTTCTGAACAAATAAAGAAGGACAAACATATTGAAGTCTCAGATCATCTTAAGCAAAACAATCCATGTACATTCTTTTTAACTATAAGAAAACAGTCCATATATAGATTTTAAAGAACAATTTGCTTGTTTTTTGTTCATGATTGGCAAAATACATGGTGTAAATGATATGAAACCAATCTGATTTTGCAGGCTTGATTCAGTAAGTGGATATTCTGACATTAATTTAGATTTTGATGATGAGATGATGTATATGGCCGCAGGTAGGCGCCGAGTTTGCTGCAAAGTCTGATTGCATGATCACAATGTCAATGCTTTGAAATTGGAGGCCTTTTGAGCAATAAAAACAATTATTGTTCAAATTAATTATGGCTTACTTGTTTCACTGTGACAGTACAAAAACAATTATGTCCGAAATAATTATGGTTTACTTGTATCACTATGTCAGTACAAAAGACAAAAAGTTTTGATGAAGACAACATGTGCAAATGTGAGAATTAATTAAATATAGTTTTGTACATGCTCACCTCTTATAAGTGCAATGTGGCCATTCAAGTATCGCAACAGTTGTTCCAATAATTAGAACTTGAGATGCAAAAGTCCGATATGTGTTTAGACATTAATTAGAAAAAAAATATTTTGTTGTGTACAAGTAAATAATTTAGAAAAACATATACTTTTTTATTTTAGGATTATCCTACTTTTAGGAATAAATATTTAACAGATATTTAGTTAATTAATTTTGGACAATTTGATTAGCATTCAATTGATGTCTCTTTTCTTTTTGATTTTTTTTGTTACACAAAGAACAAAAAGAAAATTAAAACTTTGATTCTTTTTAAACGAATACCGCTTATTTTATATTTGGTTCCCAATCACAAGGTTTGCAAATTTCAATGGCATGGTTAAAAGTCAATGGGTTGAATGTTGAATTAGATATGGATTCAAACAAAGTGAAATCCCAAATAAAATCTTAAAAATTATATCCATAAAAAACTGCACATATATGGTTCATTTGAACACCAGCTGTATAGATATAATTAATTATACATTATGCGAATTTGGACATGAACTAAATGATTTCATCAGCTGCCCAACTGATGGACCTAATTCATGACAAGTGAACGATTATGTGAATCCGAACAAGAAGTCAAATGATATCCAAATGCCAACTTGGTTGCAAAAGCATGCACAGAAAAAGTGCAATATAATATAACTGTTTCTTTAACATAAAATTAATACACCATGCTACTGAGAGAGAGAGAGAGAGAGAGAGAGAGAGAGAGAGAGAGAGAGAGATAAAATNAGAAAAAGTGCAATATAATATAACTGTTTCTTTAACATAAAATTAATACACCATGCTACTGAGAGAGAGAGAGAGAGAGAGAGAGAGAGAGAGAGAGAGAGAGAGATAAAATATGGGCAAGTGAGTTGATCAGGAGGAGATTGAGATGGACCATGCACTGATCAATTTGAATGGTAGCCGAGTGAACAACTTCGAATGCCGAGAATGGTACGTACTAGAGACCCTTTTTAACTTGTGGAAAAAGTGAATAAACAACAAAAAGGAGACGTCTCTGTGCACCAAAAGTTAACACAACTTGGAGCAAACCCCAACTAAGAAAACCTTAACAAAATGCTGGTCCACGTAGTGATCGAATGCCATAAAATGCCAATTCCACTTTCTCCCTCCTGTTTTTATGCATCAACATATATGCACACACACAAAATATAAGTAACTTAAGTTTAATTAATCAACATAATAAATTAACAATTTGAGTTCATCTTTTAAATTAAATAAATATATTGATCATATTAGTCTAGCCCGTACATTTTCAATTTAGATAAGACAAAGATATAATTATGAGATCAGTTGATGGAGAATGAGTATGTGAATGGGCGTCTTGCTGGCAGCTGATCAAGACAATCAGCTCAGCCGCTTTCACAGTGATCTGCTGCTGCTCATGGAATCAGAGTTCCTGTTCCGTGAAGCAAAGGCACAAATTTGTCAAAGTCAGAACTCTCTTTTGTTATTTAGTACATCCACTGCAACTTCAAAGGGACCACGATCAAAATATATAAAAAATACTGAACAAACCTTAGAAAATAGAATTCAGGAGAAGTTACTTTTGCCTCGAGCTATTTTATATCTAAATGCACAATTTCTTAAATTGAATTAGTCTTGATATGCTCTTGGTTATTTATTTAACTGTAACACCTTCAATTGCATTCAAGATATTATTCGCTTTGAATTCATATGGTCCGTACGAATTTAAAACGCGTCTTGAATAGTAAGAGAGAACGTTGTAACGATCTCAAAATCAGACATTGTCACCTGACAATAATCTTGACTTTGGAGACGTCACCACATCATATCAATATCTTGGTTTGACCATTTGACTGGTCAACTCCAGAGCCATATCATATAAACACAATATTTTTAAAACTAAACATCTTTGACATATAAAAAAAACACTATTAAGTCGATTACATCAATTCCAATGGCAGACTAACATTCATCAATAGATCATAACAAAATATTAAACGATAGAGTTCAACATCCTCTCTATTTCATAAAAGATTCTAAGCTGAACCAATGACACATTAACTAGGATCCTATGCCATGTGCAAGTTGACCATCATAGACTCCATCATCATCAACAAC
>LTAE01013312.1:0-12749 GCA_001647135.1 Pontederia paniculata
CACATGGAACGAATCCTGTATAAATAGAAGATCTTGTGTATTGTTATAGTACTTTTGGATATGTTGCTTTTGGATATGTACATCATGTATATGTATATATTTATGTTGTGATTATTGTATCATATGTGAAAAAAAATATGTAAGATGTGACTATGATAAATTTTGGTTATTGTGTTTGTTTTATCCTTATGATACATATGAAATCTTAGTTTTATAACGGCTAGTCAACTGGGATGATCTGGACTCTCGAGATATGTTATAAATAGCTTCCGCTCACTTGAGTGTTCGGGTCGTTACAGTTATCAGAAAATTCCTTAACCACCTCTATCTGCTCCAATGGCTTAACTGGATTTGGTGTGTCAGTCTTTATTACACTCGCTAAGAAGCTCAGTAAGTAGAAAACTCATAGTCTATGACTTATCATCTACTCATTTCAAGTAAAACAATATAAACATTTTCATATATCAATTATCATATCACAAGATAAAGTGAAACATGTATTCTAGTAATTGCAGTCAAGAAATAAAATAAATACTAAAAAGATAATAAAATTATCTAATTATTTAAGTGAATAATTGATTTTGATTAACTTTTAAAAGTCTTGGGTTAAATTCTCACTAAAAAACTTTTATTCATAATTTATTGGCCTCTCTCATTTTTTTAATATTTATTTCTATATATTTTGGTCCCCTTAATTTTTTATCTTGAGCTGGTCCCAACCAACCCTAATTCACGTTGGATATGCCAAATATCCAATAAGAAATGTAATAATGATAAAAACCATGATTCTAATAAACGCTCATGATTATTGTTGATTCAATAAGTTCATACTCCTAGCAATAACTAACACCTTTTTTATTAACTTTTTTTTCTCTTATTTGTTTCTTTTGGCTTTTACGTTAATTTTCTCTCAACTTCATTTTATCATTATATCTTTTATAGTATTTTAAATTATGTTCATTCATAATTTTTAATAAAATAATCTTACAATCAACTCACTTAATTTATATAACATTAAATTTATTTTTCATATTTAATTCAGTAATTAATTGATGTTCACTTTCTCTTTTTTATTTATATTTATTATTTTATGCTGCTCTTATTTTTTAGCTATACTTTCATATCATTTTATTTTTTATATTAATTTAAATTAACTCACTTAATTATATAACATCATAGTAAGTTATATTTTATATTTAATTAAGTTATTAAGAGAAATTATTTTTGTTGTTTTCAAATCTATCATATGAGATAAGAAAAATGTAATCTCATTAAAAGATATTACTAACTAAATTTTATAAATAAGATTAATTTAGTATTATTTTATGAATTCATTTGAAATATTTTCTTATTCTATATTAATGATTTTTAAATAATAAAAAATATTATAATTTTTTGAAAACAAAATCTTTTTCTCATTTAATCAAGTAAATTAATTTTTACTTCTAAAATTTCATCCAAAACCTATAAAAAAAATATCTAATCCACTTTCAAGTTTTTTATCATTACATTTTTTTATCTAAATAAGCAGAATTTATCGATTATTTCTCGAGAATTATAAGAACCTCAAATTATTGCATCCAAGCTACAACAAAGAGAATGCTAATATCATTGGACTAATTTCTCACAAATATATTATTTTATTTTATCAAAATAATATATATTATTTAGTTTTGAATTCCATTTTTTTTTGTTTTGCATTTGGTAGTTAGCTTCATCGATAAATAAAAATGATAGCTTAGTTATTATTAATACAGAAATTAACACACCACCCTTTGTTATGCATTTATTTTCAATAAATAGTTCTAAACTAATCCTATTTGATCGGAGAATAAGATCAAGATGATCTTATTCTTAACATTTGAACGAAATATCACTGTTTTTATCCAGTGGACCTCACAACATTAATCATGCAAAAAATGAAAAGTAAATTATTCTCTCTCTTCTTTGATTTAGCCTTGATTAAGCTAATAAAAATATGTAGTGGATTAAAAGATTTTAATTCATCTATAATAAAGTTGCAAGTAAAGGAGGCCAAAAGGATTAAAACATTTATCCAGGACCTATGGAACCAGCTCAAAGTTTTATGAGGAACGAAATTGCAAGTTCAAATGGCATTGAGTGTAGATATTCAAAGACCAGGGTTAATTTGTTTGAGGAGCTTTTTCGAATTCTTTCGGCAAATGACGTGTCGAATAACCCGCCAAATCTCCACGAATCATAATCATCGATCTACACCGTCCAAGTCATCGTCCAAAATGATCTCGACCGTCAGACCGTCCACCGCCTGCTCCAAAATTCCCGGCTCTAATTTAACGCCTGTTCGGCTCTTAGTCGTCATCAGTAATTTATCCACCGTACGATCTTTATCCAGCGGCGTAGAGGAGAAACTCGGATTTTTGTTTCCTTTTTTATTTTTTTCGATCTAAACCCCCTTCTTCTCGTGAATCGGAAGAAACCCTAAATCGTCCCTTTTTTTTCCTAGGGTTAAAAAAATCGCACCATCGAAGAAGCCGATCGATCTTCCACATGCCAATTACACTCGCGATCGTTTCGATTGGATATCGTAATCGGATTACCCATCGAATTTGGAGCCGATCGGTGGGAGTTTTGGTTCATTTTGCCTAATTTTAATGCAGGTGTGTTGTTTTCTCGCGTCTCCCTTCGATCCTTTTGTTCCTTTCTTTCTCCCGCACAATATATTAGGGAAAATGATATTGATCCCCTTCTGCTGCCACCAGGTCTTGATTTCCAGGGAATTTCGAATCATGTGATCGGAATTATGCCTGTAGATCTGGAATTAGGGTTCCTATCTGCGCCTTACGTATGATGGATTGTGAGATTTGGGGATTTTTGTTTTATGCATCTGGATCGTTGATTTGTAGATGGACATTAGCGTTGACGATTCGAAAAAGTCCGGATCTTTGGATCTGTGGAGCGTTTCTGTGAAGAAATCAAGAACCTCCGATAGAAAACCACGGGGCGGAAAGAGGATTTTTGGTGTGAATCAAGCAGCTGAATTAACAAAGACAAAGAACAGCTTCCCATCTGAGAAAATAGAATCCAATTTAGCAGGAACGGGAAGGAAAAGGAGGAGAAAAGAAGTTACTTTAAGTTCTTTTGGATTGTCTACTAAGAAGCTTCACAATGGAAGTGTTGGGCACAATTTGGAAAGCTCAAGCAGCAATTTGCAACAGTTAGGCAATGATCATGAATCACCAGGCAAATCAGACCATGAATCTTACAAAGTTTGTTTTAATTCAGAGAATAGGGATAGGTTGGATGGAGATGTCATTATACTGAAGCGGCCCAGGGTCGCCCCCAAATGGATAGAAACAAGTATTTCTAATCATGAGAGGACTGGTAACAAGAACATTAACAAATCATCCACTAAGAACCTTCCAATGTATCAAGAGTTGAATGATAAACATGAGGAAATTAATGAACTTAATCAAACGGATAGAGATATTACTGTTCCTAGCACCAGCAGGGAAGATGCAACTTATATCTCCACCAATGATGTAAAAATTGGAAGCAAAAACAATGATGGAAGTAGTATTTTAGTCGATGATGGACCTCTGGTACATGATTCTGATGTTTCTGTTGCTAAATTCCAAGAAGACGATGAGGAAAACTTGGAAGAAAATGCTGCTAGAATGCTCTCTTCTCGTTTTAATCCGAGCTGCGCTGGATTCTCCAGGAGTGGGGATTCATATATAAAAAATGGAGTGAAGGTGTCACAATTGGAGTTTGACCATGGAACTTTTAAGGGTTCACCTGCTGGATCTTCCTCAGTTGATTCTGCAATCAGGAATTTGCGTCCAAGGAGTCAGAGTGCTAAAAGTGTTGCTCGGAAGCGTCGCCATTTCTATGAGGTCTGCTCTAGAGATATAGATCCTTCCTATATTGTTAAGCAAAGGATTAGAGTATTTTGGCCATTGGACAAGAGTTGGTATTTTGGCCTCGTAAAAGGATATGATCCTGTGTCAAAGTTGCATCACATAAAATATGATGATCGTGATGAAGAATGGATTAATCTCCAAAATGAAAGATTTAAGTTGTTGCTTTTTCCCAGTGAAGCTTCTGGCAAGTTTGGTATTAAGAAGAGAAAAAGACAACGGGAGGTAGAAGATACCGAGGATAGTTGCATAGGAAACTTGCTGGACTCGGAACCTATTGTCTCATGGTTGTCACGTGCAACTCACCATGTGAAAGCTGGTTCCAGTATCATCACAAAGAAGCCAAATAAAGTTATTATGCCCGAGGGCGTTAATCCTTCTATCTTGTTAGAACCACAGGGATGCACATCTCCTAACCCATCTAATGGAAATAAATTATTATTGAAAGGCGACATGCTGGAGTTGCCATGCGATTGTAATGTCACGAAGTTCCCTGATTCAAAGAGACCTATTGGCTCCAATAGTGCAGAGTTACGTTATGTTTATTACAGAAAAAGATTTCGCACTAGAAAGGAGATTTTAGATAGAAAGCCAGAGCAGGATGCCAATCCCAATAATTCACTATGTTCAACTAGCTCTATTTCTTCTGTCGCTGATGCTACAAGAACTAAGCTAAAGCTGAGCTTACCCATTTTACGTGTGATGACACTTACCATGATATTCAGCTTGCCATTGCAATATCTCAATAAGCTTGCATTTGGAATTGGAAGTTGTTGGCCATCTTATGCTATAACTATTTTACAGAGCAGTGAATTGGTTTGTGCATGGCCAATTGTCTATATGGAAATAGTTTTTCTGGATAATAATAGTGGTTTAAAAATACTTTTCTTTGGGGGGTGCTTAAGACGAGCAGTTTCTCTATTTTGTTTAATCATGTCAATATTTGATCATTTTGACATGAGTACATGGACTAAAGAAGAAGTGGTATTGACATCAATTGAATTTGAGATTTCACATATGTGTTACTGGCAAAGAAAGTTGCTTTTTGTTTTCAATAGCCTTTCCAATATTGAGAATTCAAAATGGCAATACCTAGAGGATCAACTTAAAAGACATTGCACAAAAGGGGAAGTAGCTCTAGCTAATTGCATGTTTTCAGACATAACGGACTTTGCAGGTGCTCAATATCAAAAGTTGTTTAAGGTACTATTTTGTACATAATGCGTTATATTTCTCTTAGTTCCCCTAATGGTGCTCTGCTGCCAAGAATTTATAATACTCTACTTATGGTTTTGTTATGCCTATTAGTATCTAACAATAGCATTATCCCAACTATGTTGATATGAGCTTGCAGATTCATGGAAACCGATATAATTTCTGTGTCCCTCTTGAAAATCAGAGAAAAATATTACTGGACAAGTAGCACTTCTTCGCGGAAGTTGGGATGGATATTTGCTTATTCATGTTGATAACTAAAGTATTGCTTATTTGCTATGTTTGTTAGCTTCCTATTTTTTTATCTGATATTTGCCATTGTAATAAGGTAATAAATTCTGATGGTTTTTGTTTGATGTTGAAATGCTGGTTATCTTAGCTTGGCTTGTTCCAACCAGTTAGCAGATTAATATTTTCTGGGATGTTCTTAAGTTTATTTGTAGCAAAATTGTCGAATTGTATATTGACCTTATGGTACATCTTAAATGTGTTTGAATCGGATGCTTAATACTTAATCAATATGCTTCTCTTCACTAAGTGTGAGATAATATAATAGGTAAGCAAGAAATGTGGAGAGCCTAGCAATTAGGTATGCTAGCTCACCCTGTCCAGTTTTTTTTAACTCTTGGATGAGTTGCAGCATTTGATGATGCAATTTTAGTTTTTGTATATTATAGGTCTTGTTTAGTTGATTTAGATGGACTTTAAAAACTCTATGTTGAATTTATTTTAACATCCACAACATAACATCTCCTTCTTCAAAGTCTTTTATGACGTGTCCTCAATCCAATACAATCCTGTCCTTGATATTTTATTGGTAAATTCATATTGATTGCACCTCAACAGTTTGACTTCTTCTACAGGGTTTTGTGGGAAGTTCTTGCTTGGACCTGGTTTGTAATACCATTGCTAATGAACTAGGTGATTCAAATTCAAACTCAGTTGTGCATTATGTTTATGAAGAACACTTCCCACCTCGTCTGTATTCCTTTTCATTTCCCTCACTGTTATTTTCTCACAATCTGCATCTTAAGTTGCTGATTGAGAAAACTGCCGCTTCTCTTTGTTCTGGAAAGTCAACTTCAGTGTCGTTACAAGAATGTCCAGATATTACAGATAACTTGACTGCTAATGACTCATTTCAAACTGAGGATTCTTCAGACTATGATATGGGTGTCAGGATTGAGAGCCAAACTTCCCTGGGTGAAGGTGCTGTTGTTTTACAAGAGACAAAGACAGATGTTTTGCTGCCTAGCACCATTAATGATTCTTCTGGAGATATGGGAAACAAAGTGAAAAGTGAAACTGCAATACAATATGAGACATCATGCTTAACAGGGCCATTGCAAGGTGCTGATGAGACTGATTCATTACGCCATGAACATTCTTCTTCTGTTGACAAGGCATTCAATGCGATTGGTGAGAGCTCTTGGAACACTGTGAACTCCCAAATAAAAGTGTTTGATCAGATAGATGAGCACTTAAATGATAAGACAGAGTTGACTGCTCACTGTGCAACCAACTTGGTTATTGGAATGACTGGACAATCATTCCATGGCCCAACTGCTCGAAGAAGTGTGTGGCGTCGTAGCCGGAATACTTCAGTTCCACAGACAAGTAATCACCGTCCGAAGCTGTGGGCAGATGATTTTTTGTCAAATGATTTATCACATGGCTACAAGAAACCCCGAAGTCAGGTTTCATATTCAGTATTCTCCAATAATTATGAACTTGACACTAAATCTCAAAACAGTTACCAGAAATCACAACTTAATAAGAAGATCAAGTCTAGCAAGGAGAATAAGTTGGTTGATTGCACTGTTTCTAGCCAGGGTTACATGGAAACACTGGCTTGTGATGCAAACATCCTTGTCAGTGATGGAACTAAAGGTTGGAGAGAGTGTGGAACCGAAGTTATCCTTCATTCTGATGATCAAAAGAATTGGATGATATGTGTTAAACTTTCAGGGAGTACTAAATATGTTTACAAGGTAAACCAAAATCTTCAGCCTGGAATCACAAATCGGTATACTCATGCTATGATGTGGAGAGGAGGAAAAGATTGGACGTTAGAATTTACTGATAGGAGCCAATGGTCACTTTTCAAGCAAATGCATGAAGAATGCTATAATCGCAACATCAGGGCAGCATCCATAAAAAATATTCCCATCCCAGGTGTGCGCTTGGTTGCAGATGTTGATGACAGGACTATTGCAGTACCTTTCATTCGCAGTTTATCAAAGTACTATCGTCAGGTTGGAACTGAGATTGATTTTGCATTGGATCCATCTCATGTGTTATATGACATAGATAGTGAAGATGAGGCATGGATATCAAGATCAAAAGACTGTTTGGAACCTAAGGGCAGCAGAATACCGAAAATTACAGAAGAGATGTTTGAAAGGGTAATGGACATGCTAGAGAAACTGGCATATAGTCAACAGTGTCATGAGTTTACCAATGTTGAATTAGATGAATTCATGACTGATGTTGGACCATCTAACATAGTAAATGCTATCCATGAGCACTGGAGGATAAAGAGGCATAAGAAAGGTGTGCCTTTGGTTCGGCAATTTCAGGTGATCTTTTATGTTCCAATGAATTTCACTGTCCTATCAAATTTCATATGTTACTTTTGATTGATAACGGACTAAATTTCTTATTACGTTTCTATGGGTTTTTTTTTCGAAAGATGTTGACAAATGGTGCGACCAGTGATTGAGTTTACACATGTAATATGTGACAGCTTTCATTTAGGTGCCATGGACCTATATGACGCTAGTATTTCTCCTTTAAAAAGTGACATTTCATGTTGTTACTTTTGGTAATTAGCAGTTTATTTTTCTTTGGTGCTGTGCTACATCTTGTTTGCTTGCACTTAACTTCTTATTCGATCAACTTATACTAAGGCAATGAGTTTTCCGCATGAAGCAGCTATAATCATTGGTTATTTGTTTTCGAGAATTTCCAATATTTGAATACAATGGCAAAGTGGTTACACTTTTCATGAATTTTGTTAGCGAAGATTTCGTTTTCACATATCTGAGCATATTTACTACATTAGTATACCTGCCTTTTTCTACTTTAAACCTGTGGTTTAAATAAATAACTTGACCATGTCTTTTCTTATATTGTTGGAACTTCAGTTTAGTTCTTCCAATTTGCAGTCAAGGTAGAATGATCTATTTATTCTTGTTTTTGCATTAAATTGATCAACTATGCAATGCCAGCATTTTTCTCATGCGTACAACTTATTTTGAACTTAAAGTTGTTTTTATTTCAATAACGAGATATTCTTTTGAGGAAGTAAACCAAATGTGAAAAATTGCTGCACCTTACTTATATTATATTGACATGACAAAATTGTCATAAGTATTTTTCTTCCTTTTTTGTGAGTGTACTAACTCTTATCCTACTTTGCTTCTGTCTTTCAGCCCCCCCTGTGGGAACATTACCAGAAACAGTTGAAAGAGTGGGAATCAACCATGAGCAAAATGCCTAGTCAACCTGAAGGTGGAAATGATAAGGCATGCTTTAACAAGAAACCTCCCATGTTTGCTTTCTGTTTGAGACCACGAGGCCTGAAACTTCCTAACAAAGGGTCAAAGCACAAGTCTCATAAGAAGCTCACATTGTCCGGTCACCACAATACTTTCGTCAGGGAGAAAGATTACATCCCATCATTTGGTACCTGCCTCTCCTTTCCATTCAATTGTATTGTAGATAAGGTCATGTAGTTACCTTTATTCACATTGCCTATGTTTTTGATATCAGGGAGAAAATCAGATGGAATTTCAGTTGGTGATGAGAAAGCCTTAGTTGATAATACTAGTTATGAATCTTCTGATTCAATTCATGGTCTTCAATCCCTGTCATCCTTCTCTACGAGGGATACTTCAAGCACAGAGTCTCTCTCTGATAGTGAAGGTTCGGATAGGTATCCGGATCCAAAACCCTTCAGAAGCCGTCCAATAAAAATGGGAAATTTCCACCCCCCCAGGGATTTTCAGACCAGACCTTTCTCATTAGATCAAAGGACAAAGAGAAGTGTGGTTGATAAATGGAAATCTGAACTTCTTGGGCGGCCTAACACAAAGCAAAAGTTAGCTTGCTTTAAAAGACATCAACCTGACATTAACGAATTCACATTGCGTGATGCATCAAGTGCTGCTCAGCACGCGTTGAACATGGCCAAACTTAAAAGAGAAAAAGCAAATTGGCTGTTACACAAGGCAGATCTTGCAGTGCATAGAGCTACAGTTGCACTCATGACTGAAGAGGCAATTAAAGCTTCTGAGAAAGATATTATCGGTGATGGATAAGTTTGGCAAAATCAGCAGCATCTTGGTTATAAGATTACATGGCAAAATCAGCAGCATCTTGGTTATAAGATTACATACACTGGAAAATTCACATGGTTCATCCTTAGCTGTGCAGGAGCTCTTTTTGAATATTGGTTTTGGTTTCCTCCCACACTTACACCTGCGACATGCCTGGGGCTCAAGTGGATGATGTGGGTGGGTAAGGTTCAGCGGCAGTTTTTTGAGCATTTTGTTCAGCTGTTTGGTTTAAGAATTTCAGCGTTCTGCTGTAATTCTGTTTGCTGGGGAGATATTCTCCTTTCTTACTAATTTTGTACAGAACACACTTCTTTTTTCCTCTTACTCTAATGCAAATGCCCTAACGATAACACCTCTCATTAGATGATGGTACCAACTCCTAATTTCCCTTTCTATTGGAGCGTAGCACAGATTTGGGCTCTAAAATCCTCGTTGTCATGTTTGTTGAGAAGTAGATAATGCAAGTTCACCTGTTCATTTTAACAAAATTCTTGTGGCTATACATTTTGTTAACTCTGGAGAATAGTAAAAGCTTTCAAATCAATCACCACTATCAATATATGTGAGAATATCGTTTCTTCATTCATATTTTTACGTAATACGTCTTCTTGATTTATGGATCCCGTGTGAAAATTCTTGATGGTTGATCAAAATTGTTCAAAGAATATTAGTTGTGATTTTTTTTATTGCCACCATTAGTTTAGACTAATTTGTGTTTATCCGAGACGTGATTATAATGGGTGAACGAGAATTTTCTGCTAGAACTCGAACTTTAGTTGTGAATTTTAAGTGGTATCTAAATCTCGTTTCTTCGTCCATTCTTTTCACTATAATTTTTTTTTACATTTTAATACCACAGATTTTATATTTTCATTTTTTCCCTCATTACACATTCTCTCAAAGGTAGTTAAAATGTTATAAGATTAGTTCTAGCGTTAAAATAAAATATGAGAATTAAAAAAGTAAAATATTTTTTAATAAATATAATAGGGTTAATTGGATTAAAAAATATAATAATGAATTATTTTTCTATGATATGTTTAACATAATTAATAAATTAATTTTATAAATTGTTGTAATAATATAAAACTAAATATCAGATTCTACGAGGATTGAATTTAAGTTTGATTCTCGTTGTCAAACATAAAATATTCAATTTAGTTTCCTTTCTCCTAATTTTTTTCTCTTTTTTCTTTTTTGTTTGTTTTGAAAAAAATACAAGCCTAGCTAACTTTATAACTTTAAGATGAGGACAGATAAAACATTGTTCAAATGGTATTGACAAGCAAAAGTTCAATGCGGTGAAAAGAAAACGAAGGACATTGGGCTTTTACAATAATCACAAAAGCGCCAACTAAGAGATGCACATGTAGGCATGGAAACCAAAGTTTATTGGAATGATATTAAAAGATTGTTTGAAAAATTTTAGTTTCAACTAAAAGGTATAATTAGTCGGAAGGCAGAATATATCACAACAACTAAAGTATATAAGGAGATTATTTAGATAAAATTATTTTTGAAGACTTAGATCTAAATCAAGAGAAATATATTATTCATTGTAATTGCACTCTATATATTCAATTAAATATTTTAATTTTTATTTTAAGTTAAGTATATTAATGTTTATTATTATTAGATTCGTGATGAAATCAAAAATAAAAAGTTATATATTCAGAAAATCTATATTGATAAAAATATGTTAAATATAATATTTTTTTATCTAAAGAGAAGATTGAGTTCTACGAGGAGCGCACAGACTTGATGGAGTCCTCCACTTAATTAATAAGGAATTACTGGGACAACATGAAAGAGGAAGAAAATGCCGACCTCATGGGGGATTGAGAGTTGTGAGGTGAATTTGAGAGAGAGACTTTTTTTTGAGCCACCACACACACACTGCCGCATATAACAATCGATGTTAGAAGAAAAAGAGAAAGAGAACTTTTGAAGTTTATTCGAAGACAAATTTTTTATTCATTTATAATAAAATTTTAAGCATCGATGATTTACAATTTTTTTATTAATTTTTGATATTTTAATGAGATCGTTCTTACATCTATTTCATTATCTGAAGACACATTATGTAATACCTAATATTTATTCTTAAGATTATTATTTTTATATTATTTTGTGTGTATTAAAAAATAATTTTTGTATCTTATTATTATTTTATAGTGAAAATTTTGCCACTCAGTCTCATACTTTTTTTCTCACCTTAAAAGAATCTTGTATGCCTATGATTTTATTTAATTCTCAATATTATTATCATCATCTCATTTAAAATTATGAATTAATAAAAAAAGGATAATTTTACAAATATATGTTCGGTCGTTTTTCAACTTTATGAATCATCCAAAGCCAGTGCAATTTTGTGATAATTATTTTTGAGAAAAAAGCCGATTGAAGATTTACATTACGAAAAAGATAAATAATAATTTATTTGTACACTAAAAAATTAATCTTGTCTCATGAAGTTTTATCTATTTGAAAATCTAGTTCAATTGAAAGATAAAAATATCGTGAAAAAGAGTAAAACAAATATGCAAAAAAGTTTATATATCAAGAGCAACTCACATAAAATCTAGAATTCATGAAGTTTGAAAAAAAAAAAGATTTAAGGTGTTTCCAAATTCTAAACGAACACCTGAAATATCCGATGGAGCCCTGCTTAAACGTACTAGAAGTGTGTAAGTATAATCCGGGAGCCATGTGCCTTCTTGCATATGCAAGTGCAGGCACCGAAATTTGGGTATGCATACTTATAGTTTGCTTAACCCTTACAAGGATTTACCAATTACTAACTTTTCTTCCATACAATTTTTTTTATTCCTAAAAGATAAATACATGCAACATTTTTTTAATTCATTTTGTATCTTTTTAAATATGTCATGATGACTCATACATAGAATATGAAATTTTAATTTCTTATAGAGAAAATCTCTCCTAGCATATTATCTTAATTCTTTTTTTTTATTTTAATTTTTTTTGTTCATGGCTTCAATTTTGTTTATGAATGAACATGCATTACATTTTGTTTTTTTATATAATTTTCTTTCATAATGTATTCACTGCAACAAAATTGATCAGTTACCAAATATTTCTTCATGGTTATAGGCATCATTATCGTGGCAAAAAATCTATAGCCATGATATTTTTCGTGGCAATCACTCGTGGCTATTGATGCCGTGACTACTGCTTAATTGCCATAAATATTAATTTTCGTGGCTAGTGCTCAATTGCCACGAACGTTATTTTTCGTGACTATTATATGTTTCAATAGCCACAAAATAGAATT
>LTAE01013313.1:0-12748 GCA_001647135.1 Pontederia paniculata
ATAAATACTATTTTTAAAAATGATTCAACTCAAATGAAGGTCAAAAAGTATTGTAAGAAATAGAAGGATTTAAAAAATAACATTATGCAAAATAAAAATGAAAATAAAATGACAAATTATAGGAGAATTAAGAGAAACATAGAGGAAGATGGTGAAAATTGAAAATAAATAAAATAATTAAACTAAAAATGAGTCAAAATAAAATAAATTAATATAAGATTATTACCATCACATAATAAATAATAATAATGTATTAATCATCATTATTTTAAAAAACATAATAGTATAAACATACCGTAAACATAATTTTAAATTATATCTAATTATTAATCAGTTTTATTATATTTTTTTATATAATATTAATCATGTTATATATTATAAAGTATTATAAATAATATTATTTTAATAAAATCTGATTCAACTCGATTGAACCCGATCGAACCGATCCAACCATAACCCAGTTGGTCATCCAATTCGATCTCCGGTCCGGTTATGATAACATTGTATATACATCGTGCATGTTTAAGCAAAGCCAAAAAGGAAATGTAGATGGTGGTGTCTCCTTCCAAAACCAGATCTTTCATCTATGCGCGTTTAGTAACAATAGTCTAGTTTCAGCTATGCCTTTCTTTCCGATACCACAAGCAATTCTAGTTTTATAGATGTGGCTGCAAGTGTTGTATCCGAAAAAGATTTTTCTTTTATTCTCTCTCAGAAGATGATGGCTATATTTTTAGCATTAATTATTTGAAGGTTGTGCAAATAATCTGTCCTAAGGATTCACGAAATTGTTAAACAATGCTGTAAGCTTTATAGCCTCGGATAAGTTAGTGATGGAAGTCTGAAATCCAATGCCAATTTAGTTGATCATGCTCAACTTCAGATGATCATTAGGAGCATGATGAATGTCCAACTCCATGTTCACGGAAGATCAACTTAAATTGTGAGGTAAATTTAGGAATGCAATTGAGATGCATACGATCAACTTAAATCTTTTAACATTGAGTTTCGATTCTTCATCTTTATCATCAAATTTTTTATCACATTATGGTCTCATAATTTCATGAACTAGTTTGCTTCAATTTTGAATTTTACTTCTAACACTTCCATATTGAAAACAACATCTGCACAATGGTTGAAATTTAATCCAATGGTCACTCAACTTAGCATCTAAATGCCCCGCTCTAACAATTTCTACGTCTCCCAGTTAAGTTCCTTCCTTCTTTGCCAAAATTTAACTCGCTAATCAGTTGTAGTTGTACCCAACAACAACTAATGATATTTAAATATTTATGTTTTCACCCGGGTGGGTGGGTGGATGGTTGTTAAGCAGGTGCCACCATGACATGCGAATGTTTGGAAGCGAGGCCGGCTATGCCACAAGGGCACACCACATTCATCACCACATCTCAAATGCCAATTACGTTATATTATTTGGCTCCTACCTTCCTACAATTACGTTAATCTTTATAGCCCAAGGACCACAAGATAGACTTTCTAGAGGTGAAGTTTAACTACAAACATACATAATATGCCTAGCTACAACAACTTGTTTTGTTCTTCATTTTCTTCAATTCAATCTCACTTTTTCCAGTCGTACAATCTTTTTCTTACAAAAAAAAATTCAAAAAAAATTATACTGAAAAGACCTTTTGTTTATGTGAATACACTGAGGTTCAGGTGGTGATATTCTCTCATTAAACTGAGACAGAAATTGACATTTCAGACAATACATAATAGGGGCATGATATGGTATTCCAACAGTTAAGCGTCTGGATGGGGGTTAGAAAAGTTCCTTTAATAACTCGAGCGTTTCATATATAACACACACACACACACAAAAAAAAGAAAGAAAACATGACCAGTTTTTGCATCAATTGAAAACTTTCTCCCTGCCCTCCTTTTATGAGGCATTAATATAAACATTAAGAAAAATAACCAAATTGGAATTGGGATGGCTAGACGTGCACATGGATAATGATTAACTAAGGTCATAGTTATGGAGAAGACCAATCAAACCCTTTGCATACAAATTACGAAGTATTTGGGTTTCACTGATAGAAACCAGTCCATATATAATCAACTTCATGTTCTCTGATTAATCATGAATAATGATGGCCACATTGCAGAGATCAAGGAACCAGTGAGAACTTTTAGAAGCATCAGTTTTAACTGCAATTAAGTATAATTTAGAAGAGAATCTCACCAGGTAAACATTAGCAAACATATCAGTGCACAATTTTAAGCAGAAAAATACTCAGACGTAATGTTGACATGAGTCCACATGATCAAAATGATCGCCCCCAAGGGACAAGGTCCTTCATAATCTAACCAATAACAACACATCAAATGGAAATTTGAGTTCCAAAGGTACATACTGAACAAATCTCTTCATACAAGCATTATCATGCTGATCCATCAGAAGGCTTCCCTTCTTCAGTCTCTGATTTCACTGTGGCATCCACTCCCATCTCAGCCTTGAGGTCATTGATGTTCTTTTCCAATTCATCTATCCGGCTTCCCATTTCATCTAGTGCTGTGCAGTTAAGGAATATAGAAATTGCTAGGATAATTATGTTGAGTAAAAGATATGAGGAGCGAAACTCTTATAACCAATTTTAAGTAACAGTTGAATGCTGATCTCAAACTGATCATATCCAGGAAAATAGTTTTGACAAAGTATTCAAGGGAAAATACATCCCCAGTTGAGCACCTAGTTCCAGAGACAAAGATGATAAGCTCAAGTAGCATCATTTATATACACATTATAGGATCAAATATAATTCTCGTGTGTCTAGTATATATTTGAAGGTAATTTCAAACACAAACCTGCAGCTACACTGCTTGCAAAACTGTTTATAACCAGATGAAAAAGAAGAAACAATAGCTACATAAAACTAACATAAATTAAACAAGAGTAAAAGTTCAAGCTAAATGAGTAAGGAATATGTTTTGCAAGTGGAATTTTTAACTGTTAATGAGAACACAGAATGAAAATCAGGCATACTAGACTCTGTCGGACTTTATATCCATCAGCAATTGTAAATTTCAGACATATGCACAGATACCCAGATAAACATTCACTTCTCTGGCATAGATATTGTATGATCTACAGGAACTGTGATCCTGACTTGGAATTTTTGTTCTTCTGAGCACATAGAGGAGGCATAGCATACATACATAAATGTACACACACATCTTCAGAGAAAAGAGGATGCATATCACCCATCGTCTTAAGGATTTTTTACCACAAGTGCATATTTCCAAGATTGAATCATACAAAAAAAAAGTACTCACTTCAGAAAATCATAGATATTCATAGATCGATATTCACTTTTCTTTCTCATCTAAAGCATCCTTATCCACAAATATAAAATAGAAGGAAAACGACATTGCATAAAAACAGTTATAAACTACTATCCAAAGCATAGAAAAAACTCGTAGAAACAACACAAAAAATATCCTTGAACACATGATGAAAACTGACATACTAGTCAAAAGGATATTTTTCGAAACGATGCTATCAGACATCGCTTGGAACCTTGTTTGCTGAAAATTGATGCAAAATTTATATGCAAGTTCTAGTTTGTGAGAAAATACCGACGAACAGAAACAAAACTCACCATCTGTATGAGAAGGTTTTGTACCTGAAAATTGAATGAAACACTGTTAGACACATGTTTTTTTCATTGATACAGAAGGAAAAATAACACTAATGGAATAAATGCAGAAGTTCAAGTCATGTAAACTCTCCAGTAAAAGGGAAAGAAAGTAAAGGTCCTGCAAAACGAAAAGCTACAAGAATTATACATAACCTGAACCTCCATGCTCTTTTGGTAATATAACTATCTAGGTCGCCAGCTAGATCTTGTATGCAAGAAGATGAAGCTATAATTCAAATAAGTGCCACTATCTTTCAAGAGAAAGAATGACGGAACCAAAACAATTGATTTTTTAAGTATAGTGTTGTAAATGATGAAACAACTTACAAAGGTTGTCATATCTGCAGTGCTTTGTTTTGATTCTTCTGACTCTGTTTCAACCTGTGATAAGAATTAACAATGACTTTGATATAGAATTAAGATCACCAATATCTAATATGACTATAAACACAAACGATGTTACGGTGAATCAATTTTTACTTAGTACAGTTCAAGAGACGCTTAGTATTAAGGTAATGACGAAGAAACATACAACCAGTAAAACCCAGAAGGAAGAAAATAACATATATTATAATATATCACCCAAACAATGATAAAAATCGTCTGTCATTGTTTAACAGATCTGACTCCAAAGAGATAAGTTCCAATTATTTTTATGAAGAAAATTCACAAGTTAATTCTATTGAGGTTATAAATTGATGAAATATCAAAACACAGAGCAGCCAAGAACCAGAATGTGCTGAGGAACTTAGTGAAGCTTCAATGTCAATTATTAACTTAAGGTTGATAAGGTAGAGAGCAACAAACACTCTTGGCCAGCCCAATTACCTTTCTTATGGTCAATTTGGCTCCAACGAAATGGATGCATTTTCCGGGGTGAAAGATGTTACATAGAAAATATTGTGATTATGGGAAATAGTTTAGTGAGGGATTGGTCTAAGATATAAGTTGATGTTTTGTACCTTGGAAACATTATAAACAACTAATTTAATAAAATGGATGGCTACTCAAGGTAATCATCCTTTGCTTCTCAAAAAAAAAAAAAAAATACAATGCAAACTCAACAGTTAAAGGTAACCTTAAAATTTAAGTGCTAACATTCCACCCCTAAGTTATAATTTTTTTTTGGACTTCTTCCTCTTGTAACCAATAGTCAATTGTCGCAATATCTTGCTAAAGTTCAACTAGTTGGAGATAAGAAAAGTTCAGAATAGGAATCTCTTCAAAATCGTTATGTGTCCCAGAAATAAATGAAAGATAATAGATAAGGGGTGTGGAAACTGTAATTGTCTTGAGAGGCAAGAAATGAAAATAGGAAGCCCCACTGCTGGAAGCAGGTTATGCCCGGCCACTCAATCCCACAAACAAGATAATTGAGTGCTTGTTAGACTCTGAATACCTAAGTTGACACAAAACATAAAAGTCCACATATCACCCTAATTAATGTTTCATACTTCAGAGAACAATAAGAACTTCAGTTTGGAACTTACTTACGGTTTCAAACTTCAGAAAAAATGATAGAATTCCCAAAAGGAACTCGTGCTAACGCAGAACTAATACAACGCAAACAGAGAACTAACATTTTCCAAACTACACTTTCTGACAGAAAAACTAAAGAGACTACAAGTTGAGTATTGAGACATAGAATCTTTAATAGCTCACATACAACAATGACGTCCTCATTTCAGTCACCAGTTATACCTTACTGACACATAGTTGGCAAATTCAAAATTAGCTATTAAACCTGATAAAATATCCCGAAGATGGTGATACTGAAGAAAGTGCTATATAATCGTAACCTTTCCACTAGACATGCTCTTCAGATCACAAATCTAATAGCCACTAGCAAATCTGCCTAAATATTGCAAATAAACTTTTTTTTTTTTTGAGGAGAAGGATGACCTCCGGTGATGCAATTGTCATCCATGTATACATATATATAGGAAAGAGTCATGTACAAGTAAACGCTCTCGAAGAAAGAGCGGCAAAAGTGACAAGCAAATAGAGGATGAGAAGCCCCCTACCCCACACCCCACTCTCTAAGAAGAAACGAAATATTGCACGCTCTACCAAATTCTCTAGGTTGTAAGTTATATTGGTTCTGGACAAGGCAAAATCATTAGTTAGTAATAGGTTTGTTCCTCTGATGATTGTAACATCAATATACACAAAATTGAACCTTTTTTTTTTTGAAAATGAAAAGGATGGTTGCTAAGCTATGCAACCATCCAGATTTATTAATGGAATGGTGGTTACAAGATTACATTGAGATTACATATTAACAGTCCATCCAATTTCTTGCAATCCGTTCGGCAGAATTCAAGTTTTTTAACTTTCAGAACAATAATTTGCTTCTTTTTGCATAGGATAAGTGAATTTCTGGTAACATCTCTGGAAAATTTGACAAACTCTTATGATCTAAAGCATGTTTGTTGTGATGTCTATTCCTTTTTTGAAAAGGAAAGAAGTGCATAACTGGAGCATGTGTTGGCGATAAGCAAGTTCACACAAGAGTTCTTGCGGCATGCACATGAGCATGCATGTGGGTTGGATCTTACGCACATGAACCTGCAAGCTTATGTGGCATGTAAGAGCTTGAACTTGTCAATGTGTATGCATATGAATATGCAAGTGTGTATGTCTATACGTGTGCACATGCTTGCACATGGGCATGTGTTTGTCGATATATCACGTGAAAGACTTGAGTGTGAAAAATTATATATCCATGAAATCAATCACAAAAGCAATATATACTCTTAGAGAAAGTTACCAAAACCAAGATTGTCAAAATCACGAGTTGAGTCATGGAATCGAATGACATTACAATCTCACCAGGCAAAAACAAGTTGACTCGCCAGCAAGACATATATTGAGCCAGCATGTGATTCTCATAAAATCAGTTAATGCATGACGGATAAGATAGAAGACAGAATTTTAGTTAGTTTGACTTTTATTATTCCGTTATTACTTATTTATCTTTTTATCTCGTAGGTTGTCTAGAATATGGTTGTAAAGGACTATAGATAGGCCTAAACTATTTCATTATAAATTCAATTTCCGTTTATCGTTAAACAAATTATTTGAGTGTGGATTCATGTTCTTCCTCAATGGATTCTGAGTTTCAGTGGTGCTTTGAAATATCAAATTCATTTTGAGATTCTTCTGGACATCGTACTCTATAATTCGATGTTCACTCAAAGGCCCTTTAGGGTAAAATCATTTACCACTTCGATTCGTGATGCGTCATTGGTGGACATGGCATATCATCCGTGTCGAGCATTTTTTTTCTTTACCTGGGTCTGCTGGGTCCAAAATAATGTGCTAACCAATGTCTCAGGCCCAAAATCCAAACACAACCAAACAATGGATCCTCAAGGCTGCTCCATTCGTTGCTGCCCCAGCTTTGTCATTTGCCACTGCAGTTTGTCATCACCGAGCTGCCGTGCATCGTCACCTCACCAATTTTCTCCTCTCTTTATCCCTCCATCCTCTCTCTTGGACTCTTCTGCTCGAGAATGATCTCTGCTCACAAGCAGAGCAGAACCCACTTCTACTGTGAGGTTTATGTGTTTGATGATTTATACATATTTATGCACCTCCTTCACTACCACATATGCTTCTCTCTGAATTATATTGTTTCTGGTTTTGTGTTTGCTAATGAATACAGGTGCTGGCTCCATATTTTTTGTGTTTGCTTTGGTGTTTGTCACATCCCGTGCCCTTGAACTTTGCGACAGGAGGACCTCCTCAGCTGTAACAGTCCTCTTGGCGGTGAAATGCCCTGTTCGTGTGCAGAGGAGCTCTTTTTTTCTATTAGTACTTAGTAGTGTTTATAAAAAAGGCTTGTTTTACATTGTTATATGTGTAGCTTAGATTCAAGAATGTAGATTATTAATTATTATCTATGTTTCCTGAATATGCAATTATTCTTATATTGTTTATTTAGTACCTTAAAACTTTTATCTTCAATGTCTTTTATTCTCATGCAAGTTAAATATTTCAAAATAAAAATCTAGTTGAATCAACCATTCCTTGATATGATCCTCCATTTTATGTGTATAACTCAGGCATTTTCGCTTGAAGTCCAATTTACGAGTTTGTTAACATTGACTAGAATGGACATTGTATATATTCCAAGGTTCCTATCTAAGTTTTTCAAGTAACATTGTCCAAGTTAACATCTTGTACAGTTCATAGATTCAATGTATAGGATTCCAGAGATTTGCACTTTGAACAGGTCAGTCGTTGCATCACATGAATCACAACAAAACCAAACAAATTATACGTACATAGAACACTTTCACTTAAAAAAAAGTATACATGCACATGCACCATAGTATTCAAAGTAGGCCATTTATTTCTCCATATTTTCAAGTGGATTCAACAAATTCAGAGTATAAAACATCCAGTTTCACCAAGATGAGAGCACATCATTTTTACTTCTGGCATTTAGTGTCAAAGGAATAACAGAAACCAAAAATGAAACTAGGTGCTTCAAGCTAGTGACAGCATCTCCAGGGAAAAACATGCAGCTTATAAGTTATTCTAGCACTTGGTGAAATCTTATGTAAGTCGTAACATTTAGCAGTTGAGATAGACATACAAGAATGCAGGGTTCAAGGTAGCTGGAATCTGGATAGACAATGTAGAACGAAACGACAAGATTTGTTATATGTCTTGGAATGCACAAACAAGGTTGTCAAACTCGTAAATCGGAGTCAACATGGAAAGGCCGGGTAAACACGTAAAGCGTAGGTTCGTGACACGGAACGGCCGATTCTACCTATATAATAATAATAATAATAATAATAATAATAATAATAATAATAATAATAATCTAGAAATAAAATCTGTTAAAAAATATCAATATATTTAAACTTATACAAAATAAGAAAGATTCTAATAATTGCATTTAAGTCATAATCATAAATAATAATTAATAATCTCCTAACTAAGCAAAATCTATCAAAAGTTGGGGCAAATAAATTGTTACCCTCACGTGCCTCCTGTTGCAAAAAGAAGAGAAATAAACGTGAATCCCTCTTCTTTCTTATCGTCTGAAGAGGCATGAGCAGGGGAGGCTAATGGGGCGGTGGTGAATGTCAGCAGCGGCGGCGGTGGCGAATGCGAGCAGGGTTGGTGAATGTCACCGGCGGCAGCAGTCGCGGAGGCGAATGCGAGCAGCAATGGCACAAGCGAGCAGCAGCAACGAAGGGCGAGCGGCTGCAGCGAATGCGAACGCGAGCAGTGACAGCAGCAGCAATGGCAGCGGCGGAGAAAGCGAGCGGCAGCGACGGAGAAAGCGAGCAGCAGCGATGGAGGTGGCGGAGAAAGCGAGCACCAGCACCAGCAACGAACGCGAGAGGCTGCAAATGCGAACACGAGCCGTGATAGCAGCAGCAGCGAACGCAGGCAAGTGCTTGGATTTAGGGCTTGAGATCGTTTGGTCATGCCGTGTCAACTGATTCTACGAACCAGCATGCGATTCTATCGCGTGCTGGCTCAGAACGATTTTCAATACGATCCGACTCATTTTTCCTTGGTAAGATCGTAAAAATCGTCCGATTTTACGAGTTGACTCGCGATTTTGACAACCTTGTGCACAAATGTAAGTAAATCACTTTTTCAAAAAAAAAATGTAAGTAAATCACTTACTAATTCAAAATAACTAGGACAACAAAGTCACTACAAAACCCAATAGCTAAACTAGTAAGAACTATTATTACTCGATGGCTAGTAAATAACACTTCCGGTGACATCGATTAATGGCTATGCTACAGTAAACAGCAGCAGAAACAGCATGCTACACAAACAAATTAGATATTGAAGAGAAGATTGATTTTCATGGTCAAATGCAGTAGGGCTATACTGATTAAATCGACTATTCAAACTCCTTTTAACAGAAAAAAGAAATCTTCAGTTGAAGCTTAATTGCAATTTATGGTTTACTATGCAGAGTATACCATCAGGTAGAGCTCATCGAGGAGAACAATTTGAGGCTAGATAGGGTATTTCATGCGTCATGCAAGGAGCTTAACGAATCCAAATTTGGCAAAGGAATCATACAATCAGAGCCGAATCATTGCCATTCCACCTCGATTCTTCAATACTACTCGAAATATGTGAATTTAGAAATTCTGTAAAGATGGTCCTTATAGCACTGATTTGCGGTTTTTGGTCTATAGATTAGGTTGTTCCCTTAACATTTCCTCATCGACGACTGTGGGACGTTGCCAAAAAAGAAACTAAGAGCAAGCAGTCCCTTCCTCTAGGTGAGCATCGTGCCAGTTCACCAGATAATGACACATTACTAACATAAAGGTAGTCGTATCGGTTGATTAGAATGGAACAATACTGCTAAATTAGATAAAAGGTTAACAAGTGCTACAAATAAATTAGTTTGTAATTACTTTGACTGTGATTTAATTAGGGAAAATGAATCATATGTGCTAAGATTCATGTGTTACATTAATAATATGATTAAAACAATTCATATGTGCTAAATCAGTTCATCTTATGAATAATGGTTGGGAATGCTATTAGTAAGTTGTATGTGTCAAGTTTTGATGTGTGAACCTTTGGTGCTATTTTGACGTTATTATGACATTAGATTTATGAAATAATGAAGGGTTTCAGAGGGTCAAAAATTCCTATATCATTCTCCTTGTGGCTCTTTAGTTACTTATGTGATTGCTGTTAATTACGCAGACAATTCACATAATCAAAAGCTGTATGATGATTTTCAGAAAGCAATGTAGTCCAAACCAAATTAATTAAAAAAAGATATTGATGATGTACATGAATGAGGTCGCAATAAGTATAATGTGAAATCACTATTAGCTGACACTCGGAAACATTTTAGTTAACAAACAGTTTCATTGTAATGGGCAACTAGCGCAACACATTTTGTATCTATATTTTTTTACGTTGCTATATATACTCCTGAAGTTTTCTGTGAGGCACGGTAACAACATCTCAACTACTTGTTTTTGAGAAGTATAGCCTACTACTTCAATATACAGACCAAGGCACAAAATGCTTCCCTAATTTCCTGATAATAAGATCACACATCATTCAGTTCCAAGACATTATAAGAATAATAGTGCAACTAAAACACTTTCCAAAAATTTTCAAAGGAATTGAGAGATAAAACTACATGTTTGCAACTCCTCGCAGTCAATTTTACAGCTAATTTAGTCAGATCAAGGTAAAATTAAACACCCCCAAAAAGGGAGAAAAAGAAAAATAACAATTCCCAAGTTAATTTGCAGAAAATAAATGCACGAAACCATTTGGGGGATGATTCCTGGATGCAGATGATGGGATTAGGGTTTAGGAATGTGCTTTGCCTGCGACTGACCTTGATGGAACCCTTGTTGCCAGATGCCATGGCGGACGCTGGACGCTGCTGCGGCTGCTGCAAGCTTTGCGACGGCTGCAGGTTCAATAAAAAAGGGATCGAGTGGTTTCAAATGATCCTTTTAAATTTAATTACTACCGCATCCTTTTTTTTTTAATTTCTCTTTTCATTTCCTTTATAACTCTTTTATTCTATAAAAGAACTTAAATTACATTTCCTTTTATCATCCCTAATTCAGCATGTCAGTAAGCATCGTTTGATGTTAAGATTCTCTTGGCTAATATGAAAATATTTAAAAGCAAAAAAGAGCATGACATTTGGCAAATTTTTAATCATGTGTCTTATAAATAATATAATCAATTAAGATATTAATTTATCAAATAATTTTGTGATTAAAAAATAATAATAACTGAGTAAATTTAAATATTAATTTAAACTTTTTAATGAGTGATTTATTAATAATTAATTTAGAAATGATTATTTAGCAATCGGGTGTCTCCTTATAAACAAAGAAAACCTACATGCATGTTTTTTTACTGCTGAAATTTGTTTTGTCTATTTTTTAGTTGTATATTCATATTTTATTTTTCCATAATTTATTTATTATTAATTAGTGGAGTAAAAGATGAATAGACTTTCACATATTCATTTTTTGCATATATAACTTATAAACATACGTTTCATTAGATCTTTTATTCATTTTTTGTCATCTTAAAATTTATATCAAGATATTTGTAAAATTTATTAACTTTATATTTTTTATGTACTCAATATAGTGGTAAAGTTTATTTATTTTCCTATTTATTTATACTATATTAAAAGTTAAAGAGTGTGCAAGGAGAAAATGACATTATGTGAGGGTAATAGACTGTAGCATGACATAGAGCAGATAATGTACTTGCACCTTATAAATATGAAGAGGACATCATGTCATCTTTCAAGTGTACAATATTTTCTTCTATTTACAATTTCGATTGAAATTAATTCTTGACTTGATTTTTTTAATTATAATAGATAATAAAATCTCATGATCATACGAGAAAGAATTTGGTTAAGAATTAGTTTTAATATTTGTGCATCCAATATTTTGAAATTATGTATCATAATTTAAAAGATATATTATTCTTGATTTAGTTATTTAATTTTATTTTTGGACAAGATGATACAATTCTCTCTCTTATTTTTTCACATTTAATTTATTTCTTATATTTACTAACAAATATCTTATTATTATTTTTAGAAATATAGTTGATTGTGTGTTAAATTTATAAAATGTTGGATTGTTTGTGAGGCTCTATGGCATCAAATTTTATTGCATGATTTTTTGTGTGTGCATTGGCATATTTATTTATAACTATTTAACTTTGTTTCTTCTTAAACTATTATTTATGCAAAAGTATATTTTGTAAAATATACTTTTATTACTTTTGCAATTGATATAATAATAGTGATATACAGTTAAAATATTTATAATGTATGACACTATATTAAAGAGATAGTAGTAAGGAGAATATGATCATGCATATATTGACACGTGCATTTAAATAATTATGTTATATAAATGGATTAAAATAAGGGGTTAATGGACCTGCTGAGCGGTAAGATTCAGTAGGGATGCGGAGCGTTTTTTAGCCGTGCGATCCGAATTCAACGATGGATCTATTTGTAGAATAAATGGAAGATCTTAACCGTTCATTTTACTTGGACGATCCGGATTGTTTCTCTT
>LTAE01013315.1:0-12747 GCA_001647135.1 Pontederia paniculata
GTCTTTTCCTTTAGTCATTTTGTGAGGATGTATGTCTCCTCATGATGTATAGTTTTTGTATAAGGATGTTATATGTAAAAAGAAATTGTTGTATAATGTACAAGTGTGGACTAGTGTGGAATTGCTCTTAGATCAATATATATAATGCATGTGTCATGTTTACATTTTGATAATATCCATGTGAAATATCAAATGAATTTTGACACGCTTCCGCCATATTATATTTGATCGACTGTAATATGTCGCGGCTTACGGATCAAACTAAGGTTTGAATCGGGGTCGTGACATTATCACTTAATTTATATTTGAAAGTTTTCCTAGTTTGCATATGATTCTAGAGTTTAACAACCTGTAAATAATTGCTACATGTAACACAACCCTATCATCACGCCAATGTGTATCCCAATCTTTAATCACATGTGTAATAGTGCACATAATACTTTTTTCATTAAGTATTTTGCATAGTGCCATGCACCACACGAAAACGGTGGCATCATACTCTTGCCTATAAGTGGGTAGTGCTACCAACTTTATGAGTTGTAAACTTGTAATACACACACACACACATTCGTATGTATGTATGTATGTATGTATGTATGTATGTATGTATGTATGTATGTATGTATGTATGTATGTATGTATGTATATGTATGTATGTATAATTTAGTTTATAGAACATAAACCAAAAGTTAAACTTCCTCGTAATCAAAAGGCCAATGAGGATTATCGATACTATGTTGGGCCTTTTTATTAATTATCCAGTGAGACCATAGCAAGAAAATAAAAAAGGAAAAGTACTTAAGTATCCATGTCAAATGCATGTGTGAGAATAATGGGAGTATAAAACCAAAATATTGTTTATGTCCTATCACATGTTGCATGTTGTGAAGTAGTGAGGTTTTCTTTTAGAAGCCATTGAGACGGGGATAGAGAAAAGAGATGGGTTTTGATCAGTTTTCTATGAAATCTTAAGCAATCATTCTCAACTTTCTTATAGTTCTCTTATATTCTAGTGATATCATTTTATCATTTATCTCATTATTTTGATATAATATTATGTGACATTCAATATTAGTTCTTGAGATCGTTATTGTATTCTTTCGTATATATCAAAGAAGAAACTTTATACCCTACTATTATCTTTTAGTAAACGATTTGCTGCTCGCTCTCATGATTTTCTTTCTCATCTCGAGATATTTTCACATAAATCTTTTTATCTCTCTAGTTTGATTTAATTTATTTACATTATTGTCATCTTACATTTAAATTTATTATTAGTGAAAAAAAGGATAATTTCCACACATATGTGTTTCATATTTTTTCAACAATAGTATTAGAGTTTAATGGAGGACAATACTACTCCCAATTGGATGCTTCGGTTGGCAAGACCAAATTATTCCATTTGAAAACCTTGAGATGAGAGATGATGCATGCAAAATTCAACATATATTTAGGCTTGCGTTTAGGTTTACTTTAGTTAATTTTGTCATAATATGCATCTATTTTATTGATTATTTGTTTTTGTTTTTTAGTCATAAATCTACCATATATTTGTATTTTTATTATCTAAGACACACGAGAAAGCATCAACGAAGCTAATGAAAAAAAAAATATGCTCAAATTAGAGTCAAAATCAAGACATAATGAAAAATCAATGAATTTTTCGTGGGCTTTAATAAAATTTAATGGGCTATTAAATGGATGTGTAATGACTCGCGACAAACTTGTAATGGCTTATAATAGAAGAAATTTTTGAGTTTTGAAAGTCTATCACTCTTTAAAAAGAAAAGAAAGTCTATCACAACCATTGAAAGTGGAACATTTTCAAATAATCTTACGAGTCGTGGTATGACTGTTATAGATTGTGAAATCACATTTCACGAGTCAGGATAGTAGTTATGACCTCAACAGTGAAGACATATTGGATACTGGATATGTTAGGGGTCGTTATATATTTTTACGGGCCATAAGTGAAGAGAAATGGCAATCTCATGTTTGAGTATCCCGATTCACAAGTTGTTATATTTCATCACAAGGTGCTAAGATGATTTTTCATAGTCAATATATTACATTATGGGTCACTATAGATACTTTCCATATACAATCCACTGTTTCATATCCCACTAAGTTTCATCATAAGTCACAACGACAAATCTAAATTCACTCATTCTTACTCAAACTTGGATCATTTAAAGTATTTTCATTAGGAAAAGAATGTCTAACCTACTCAAACACCTTGGGGATCAAGTTTGAATGAAAGTGTTTTGAAGATTTTATTTTCAGTCCCAAAGTTAATCGCAAATTTGAAAAAAGTTTCTTGTTTTGACTAAGAAAAGTGTTCATATTTCTCAAATTCTATGAAAATCCTAGAGGCACTTGGAGACTATAAATACACATGTGTAGAGCCAAAATTCACATACTAGGACCTGCAACCTAAGTTGCTGAGGATATTTTTGTGCGGCACACTCACAATGAAGATCATGTAGAGCTTCATCGACATTCAGAAGAGTACTCTTTGTTCTGCATACTATTGAGATGATCTTAAGCGTTAATTTTATTTGTCTATCTATCTACATATTAGCCTTAATTATTAGGGTAAACTATTGGACCCTTTTTTTATAGTTTAATATGAATATGATTAATGAGTTTTAGATAAAGTAGTTGATTATTAACTATGTAGTGTGATCATTTTACTTATTCGTTTCATGGCCTATCTTAGTAAAGACACTAAGAGGTACTAGGATTTGTAATTTGTTGAATTTTTTTCGTTAAGAGTGGTCCAATAGTTTAGAAAAAAATAACTTTTTGCATCCTAATCTGAATTGGTTGCGAGGAGTGCTTCTAGTTTTACTAGGATTAAATATAATTGATTTATCCGTTAAGAGAGAATATATCTATGTAGTTATGATCCTTCTAAGAATTTAAGCATGCGTGTTTATCATTTGAATCCAATTACTGCATAAGTTAAATAAGTTTGTTCCTAATCTTATCTCTCATCATAAGGCCCTTGACATCATTAGTTTAGTCTTCACTCTTCTGTTATTTTATTTTTTGCATATTTTCATCCGATCAATGTTATCTTCTTATTAGCCTTTAAAGTAGATAATTGATTAAGCTAATTTCTTATAGGATCGACAACTCTTTACTCTTAACACTTTATTACTTGATCGATTAATGCACTTGCTAACATATTTTAAACTGCTAACAAATCATTGGATTAGATTTTTGGCGTTCTTGCTACGAAACTAATTTGAAATTATTACTCTTATTTCAAGATACTTTGATATTTTTTCTTTTTATTTTCACTTTTCTTTTAGTGTTGTGTAAGTTATTCGGAAGATATTTACTATACGCAACTTACTACTTGATCAACATGCTCACATCATCACACCATCAATGGCGAAGAACAAAACAAACATAATTAATCAAATGGTGGAGAATAAAGAAGTTGTCAAAAAAGATGAAATTCACATCAAGACAATATTTATTAAAAGCACAATGAAGAAACATCAACAAGTTCAAAAAAGATATTATCCATGGATCCATTCTCCATCTTCACACATATTATGAAGACTTGGTTGAAGAAAGTTTTCATGTAACATGATCAAATTCAAAATTTGAAAAGACAAATTTCAAACAAATCATAACAAGGATATAAATGATGTCATCATATCATTACTCAATCAAATTCATCAACTAAAGTCAACTTGGAAAAGATGGTAAGTCAATTCATCACAATAATTGAAAGAAGATTAGCTATGTGTTGAGTTGAATGTATGACTTTTGCAAGACTAAGTAAGCAAATTGCGCACGGAAGCTCCACCATCTAAAAAAAAGAAAATGTCACATAAATGATGACGATGAGAGTGCAACAGGGCAAACTCAGTGAGGGAATGGATGCTATATTGAGCTCTTATTAGTGGAAAAACTAACTTGTTATTAAATTTTTAGCCAAGCAATTTTATTGCAATTCATCTTGTTAACCAATGTTCAATGTCTAAAGATCAATTCAGAATAAGGTTCAAATACAAATATTCAAGCAAGATTGTGAAAATGTATATGCAAGATAGTGAATGACAATAGAAAATTAGTTTTAAAAATTCTCATACAACACCACGATTGTTGCAAATATACAACTATCGAATGTAGTAGTTAAGGTATCGAATGTACAAAGAAGCAAAAGCACATTCAGGAAAGAATCACTTTGATCTAAACAACAAGATAAAGAGAAACAATAACAAAGATGTGATGAAATAATGATACACTATCTAATTTTTAAGGCTTCGTTTGGATGTTTATTGATAAAGGGATGATGATGGATAGGTTGAAGATGGTTAAGAAGGGTTGAAAATTTATGAGTTGAGGAAGGTTATTTTAACCTATGTTTGGATAAAAATAAATGATAATGGATGGCATAAGATAACCAATATTTTGTTTGGATAAAAAATTAAGAGATGGATAGAAAAAGATAATTTTGTTAAAAAGACTCTTTTACCCTTTTGAATTGAGGAATGATGTTTATGTATCGATAAATTGTAAACTAGAGAATCAATATTTTACATACTAGGTACAAGAACTTTAGGATCTTTGCTTGTGTGCATTAAGAATTTTGTTTGGATAAAAAATTAAGAGATGGATAGAAAAAGATAATTTTGTTAAAAAGACTCTTTTACCCTTTTGAATTGAGGAATGATGTTTATGTATCGATAAATTGTAAACTAGAGAATCAATATTTTACATACTAGGTACAAGAACTTTAGGATCTTTGCTTGTGTGCATTAAGAAGAATGATAAAAATAATTTAAAATAGTAAACAAAACTGAGGGTAGGTTTGGAATAAAAAGTCCAACTCATCCAATTCCACCAAATCGGTGGAATGAAAATATGGTGACTTTAAGGATTGCCATAACCCTTCATAACCTTAATACCATCAAAAAATAAAATATCCAAATGTTAGTTATAATAACCCTTCTCAATCCATCCATTAGTAACCCCCCACATCCATCCCTAACCCTTCATCCAAACGAGGCCTAAGGGTTTTAATATTAAGATATGGAAAGCAAGTAATCATAACATAAGGTAGAGTGAGACCAGCAAAGTTGTGAGGGGCTTTAGAGTTAGAGAATAATGGCTTTGTCTTTTAAAGAGAAAGAGAACAATCTCAGATATATAGTATCTTGTGAAATATTGCTGAATTGGAGAGTATCACATATTTGTTTGAAATTCTCTAAATGTTGAACTGAGTCTTCAATGGTTGTTCCCCCAAACTGATTTTGTTGTATCAATATCACTAGTGCAGGTTGCAATTTATAATTTGTATTTGTCATAGCAGGGACCCTTGGAGCTTGAGCTCTGATAATAGTAGGTGAATAAAAATCTCTCAAACACTTAGATCCTTGTGCTGCAAATTCAGCTTCCATATTCAATTAAATGTCTTGACTGCTTGGTGTTTCTTGAGTATCAGAATTGATTTGCACAACAAAAATTTCAAGATCTAGTGCTTCAATTTCAATTTCAATTTCTAAGTTTAGATTAATTGGTGTAGATAGTTCAAAATACAATTTTTTTTGCGGTTGATACTTTGGAAATAGATAATTCAAAAGACTTAGACTACAATTCAGAAATCAGTAATATATTTGTCTTGTTCAGCTTTTGTTGCTTTCTCTTCTTTCTAATTTTTTTAGAACAATCTTCTTCAGGATCCAAATCTTGGCATGCACTGTATCAAGATTAGTAAAACAACAAGAGAAGGAAGATAAACATGAAATGAAAAGGTTAAAAAAATATTCACAAGTTAGAAAAGGTTAGTGATGATATAAACAATGAAAATGAGGATATTCACAAATCAAATGAAATTTTTCTAACAAATTGGCTATTGCTTCCCCGGTAACGGTGCCAAAAATTTGATGTGCAGTGTCTAAAGATCAATTCAGAAACGAGTTCAAATACAAATACCCAAGCAGAGTTGTGAAAATGTATATGCATGATAGTGAATAACAATAGACAATCAGTTTTAAAAATCCTCAGACAACATCATGATTGCTGCAAGTATATAGCTATCGAAGGTCTTATTTAAGGTATCGAATCCACAAGGAAGCAAAATCAATATTCAGAAAAGAATCACTCTGATCTAAACAACAAGATAAAGAGAAACAATAATGAAGATGTGATGAAGTAAGGTTCTAAACTATCTAATTTTTAGGGATTTTAATATTAAGAAATGGAAAACAAGTAATCTTAAGATAAGATAGAGCGAGACCAGCAAGGTTGTGAGGAACCTTAGAATTAGTATTATGTCGAGGATGTTTGATCGGATCACCATTAACATATAGGGTTTTACATACTAGATTGGAAATCAGTGAAAAGAGGAATCATGGATTCCTTTTCAAGGGTGTTCAATCATGTTCTATCTACAGCTATGCAACGAAGAGCATAAAAGAGTCTCGGAACCTAAATATTTATTTTAGCTCCATATATTATGCATGTTCATTGCATGCACACTTTTGCTAAATATATAAATAAACTCAACTAACATGGTCAACTTATGTTTAATTATTAAATCCCAAACCTATGTATAAATTAACGATATAAAAAATTATACTTGAATTTAGATTAGATGATTTTGTTCAATCATGAAATTGAATACTCATTGTGAGGCCAAATTTTCAACATACGATAATCAAGTGCTCATAGACAATCGAATTAATCCTTGATGACTTTTTACTTGTTTGCTAGTGACCTAATTATTTGAATGATTTTGGAGTCTAATTAAATTAAACTCAAGCACTATTTGTTGACATGCATTTTGAGATTTTACGCAATTCAAAAATCAAAACACATAAGAGTACACATAGGTTGTCAACTTTTCTAAACTTAACAATCATAACATGTCATATTTCATGTGAATACTTTTTTGCCAAACTATACATCTATTGTAAATTATAACACAAACAAAAACTCATAGAATGCCACTAATAATTGTATAATAAATATGAATCACATCAAAGCCAAGATTCTTGTGGGTAAAACACACCCCTAGCTGAAATGATTTCTTTACTAAAACTTCATAAGGATTGTTTGCTACATTTAGTTCCTCCAAAAATTATGAAACCCCATATGCTATATCCTTAAGTCTACTTTTCATAGGCTTTGAAAATAAATCAATCAGAATTTTATATCAGGAGTTATGAGCAAATGTTTAAGACCCACTCTTGTTTTTTTTTAAAATGGTTGATCCGAATTGTAAATTCTAAAATAAATATTATACATAGGACGTATTCAAAGTATTTTTATGTCAGAAACTATTTTAGATATACTTCAATATCCAAATGGAATTACATCAAAAGGATAAGCAATGTAGAAGTTATGATTTTTTTTACATTTTTATAGCCTTTTGAATAATTTGAAATTCCCTGAGCATAAGTGCATATGTTCACTCCAAAGACTCTTTTAATTAAAGTTATGAATGATTGATATCTGAATTCTCTTGCAGGAACTTAGCTGAGGTCAAACGATACTTGTGCTGGAAATTGGACCTGGGGGTACGTGCGCAAACGTCCAAACCTTAACGTCACTACCTGCCAAAACCTGCTAGAAGACAAAACCTGAAACATATTCTGCAAATTTCTCCGTCAGCTTTTGTGGTCCAAATGAAGAGATTCCTTGGAAGCTTCCAAGGCTTCAGCTTATCCCCATTCCCAATCATCACTGTGAAATATGCTGATGGATGGATTTGTAACCCCAATTTTTTAACTGCTCTTTCCTGAATAAAGTTGTGAGTTTGGCAGGGGTATGCAAGGGACAAGCGGCATCAACCGATTGGAGGAGGAGAAGAGGATAAAAGGAAAAGAAAAAGAAGGAGAAAGGATTTCATTCCGCGTCCGAGAGGGTGTGTAGAGGGTAGCTACCACCATTGCTGAGGAGAAAGGAAGAATCAATGGAGAAAAGAAGGGATTCATGCTGAGATTTTGGGAATATCATTGTTTTTAGCTTTGTAATTCCTTTTTGTGTTAATTTCCAATGATGAACTCTTGTATCAACATGTATGTGATGTGTATGATGGTTGTTAGAGGCTAAATAATTAGGCCTGGACATAGGATGATTTGAGAACACCTATTTGTTGTTTGAATTTATCTTTTAATGCATTTATGTTTCTATTTGGATTTTCAATCTTCTCTTGCATAATGAGCTTTCTCTATATGTTGATTTTAATGTTGTGAGTTGTTGTTGCTCAATCTTCAGTGGAGGGTTAAGACTGAGAGGGAGAACCCTCTCCATTGGGAAGGAGTAATGTGTAGTTCATATTAGTGATACTTTGTATGCGCTGATTTGAATGTTGTGAACTATTTTCTACTGTATCTTCCGTGGAAGATAGAGACCGAGAGGGATAACCTTCATCATTGAAGGGAAATAGCAGTTAGCTCTTATTCTTGTTAACTCATAGTTGGATTGTTACTCACACCCTTGTTGCAATCCTGTCTCGAGAGGGAAGGAATTGTTACAAGGTCTCTACAAGGATCCGAGAGGGGAGTAGAGTTTCATGAAGTGTGACTTTCATTTCAGCTTCAAGTGGTTGAGACCGAGAGGGAGAACCTCTTTTGTTTGTCTAAGGTATTCGTATGAGGCCGAGAGGTTCCCATGGACACCTAGAGTTGATTGGAGAGGGATTATCCATAGCATCGAGAGATTGTGTGTGACAAGCCTTTAGGAATTTAAGTTCAAACCTTGACTGTGAGACTGGCTAGATTTGTCATCTTAATATCTCAAGTCAGCATTATTTAAGCTTCATATATTCACTAGAAAATAGAGTTCGAAAATGATTCCCATGTCCTGGCCACTTTCCATATTTGAGTGAATCGTCTTCCTTCCTATTGGTTATGTTTCTGTTCATTTAAAACCTAAAAATATCAAAATATTTAGTTTACTTTCCTTTTCAGATATTTGCCCTAGTTTATCTAAATTTCTACACGAAAGATCTTTTTCCTTGATTTTGGTTCGTGGTAGAATAGAGAGGTCGAATTGTGAATTTCTAATTTACTTGTGAATTCGATCCTAAAATACTACAAGGATAATCCTATACTTGCGATTGGATTTGTGTGTTTAGGTTAAATTTTAAGACTTGTTGATATCCTATTTCTGACGTAGTGTTCCCAGGTTCAGAGCTGTCAAACCTTGATGTTCGAAAATCTTGTGCCAATTTTTATTGTCAAACACACTTTCTGCTCATCAATTTTACAAAGAATAAAATGGTGATATTTATATGATATAAACCTTAGAGAGTCTAGTTTAATTCACAATTATAATTGTTTCATTATTACAGGTATTTCGTGAGTTATGAATTTTACATTCAACACCACTAAGTTTGTTAGTTCGCAGAAATACTATAGAACAATTCCTTCTTGATGAGCTTTCTGAGTATTTCAAAATAAGTTGAAATAAGATGTTTATATGAATTACTAAGACTATATTGATAAAATTTGTATTACTTGAATATGTGATATTTTCTAATTGTTATGAATTTTATATCTGACATCACTAAATCTACTATGTGCAAAACTAAAACCAAATTGATGTTGTGAAGACCATGAGATGGAATTATTATTGATGCAACTATAATTTTATATGCATTGCAAATGCTTTTGGATAGGTTGTATACGGATTCATCAAATGAATGAATGGTTAATAACACAATCATAAATGATATGTTCTCTGCTGATATGGATGTGTGAAACGATCATGCATTTGCTTCTATCATGCATTTGCTTCTATCATGCTTTTGCATTTCCTTTATCGAGATGACATATTTTCTGCAGGGACGGTATGAATTTTTTGGAAAGAGATGATATGATATCCTAAGAGACAATATGTTTCTCGACAGGGATGATATGATACCTCTGGCTAGTTGGTGATATGACATGTGCATTATGCATACATGATTGCACAAGTGCATGAAATGTCATATTATATTCTATGGTCATTTAGTATATGGATGGTGATACATGTTTCAACTTATCTTGTGATACAACACATTTGATGACTAATATAGTATATGTTTATATTATTTTTCTCGAAGTGGATAGGTGGTAATACATAGACTATGAGCTTTCGACTTATTGAGCTGTGATTTGCTCATAATGTGATTTTCAATATTTTTCAAATCAATAGGTGAGTGTTGTGTCCATGCTTGATGATCCTATGGGTATTGAAGCACTTTTGGATAATGTATAGATGAGATTTAGGTCTCTCCTTTGATCATTTTGTGAGATGCATGTCTCCTCATGATTTATAAATTTTGTATAAGGATGTTAAATGTTAAGAAAAATGATGTATAATGTATAAGCATAGAATAGTGTGAATTTGCTTTGAGATCAATATATACATACATATATATATATATATATATATATATATTATCTTTATTATGGTTACATTTTATAATATCCATGTGATATATCAAATGAATTATAACACACTTCCATCATATTATATTTTATCTGTGAATTGCCTTTTGATTTTGGTTAAACAAGAGTTTCTCTGTCCATGATTTAATCTTAGTGCCATGGTGAGAGATCATTCAACGAGAACATTGAGTCTCCTAAGGGAAGAAGGATGAAAAAGGCATGTCTTGGATCAGTCTCACATGGACAAGCAACGGAAGATGTGCTGGATATATATGTCAGCATACCTTGGATATATCAAGACGCATTTTAAAATCGTATGGACCAAGGCCCAAAGTGAACAATATCTTGATGTGTTAGGATGTTACATACAATATCATAGTCGTTCTACTTAGGCCTCTGTGTCAAGATGAAAGATCACTCAATTAGGATGTTTATCCCCTAAGGGGGGAAGGATCCAAGAGACATACCTTGAATAAGTCCCTCATGGACAAGTCACGAGAGAGATGTTGGATATATACATACATATATATATATATATATATATATATATATATATATATGGGCATGCCTTGTACTTATAAAGACGCATTTTTAAATCGTGGGGCCAAAACTCAAAGCGAACAATATCTTGATGGGCTAGGATGTTACATATGATATCAAGTAATAGGTCTTGATTTTGGGTTTACATTTTTCTACATGTTCTTAGGATCACCAGATTAGACCTAAACGAGTCAAGCTATGTCCATGTGAATTATGTTTGTATACATGATTCTTATGATTTATGTTGTACTATGTTTCTAAGGATCGATTAAAAAGGAGGATTAAATTATAAGATATGTATCATAAGGTTATAGGCTTTCTACGACTTGAACTTATTATCTATTTGTCGACACTAGCATGTATTGCTTATAGTATATAAATAAACATATCCAAGTTATGATATGATATGACTAATATGTTATTGGTATGAATTTTTAGATGAACCCTAAAAATGAAGGAAGTGTCAATGATAGCAACTCTATTGCTGACAATGAGAGCAGGGTTGCACTGACAATTCAAGATGAAGTGGAGACTTTTATTGAGCATGGAACCTCCAATCTTTAAGAGATATGATGATCTAATCCCAACAAAAACTTGGGTGAATATTGTGGAGGAAATATTCATGCAAATTGTTGCCTCGAATGTTGGAAAGTGCCCTTAACAACACTTCGTCTAACTGAGAATGCAAGATGTCGGTGGACAGTTACTAAAGTAAGTAAATTCATTGAAAATATTTTGTTGAAGAATTTTAAAAAAATATCCTCTAGCACTGACCAAAAGAAGACTAATAATAAAAAGGTATACAACAAGGAGAAATGATTGTATTAGAATACTTTACTAGATACTACATGTTTGAGCGATTAAACATTGTTGAAAGAATGAAAGGAGTACGAAGGTTCATTGATAGACTAAAATCTGATATTATGAATATGGTCAAAGATTTTGATCTAGATATTTTATCAGGAGTCATTGGATTTGAAATCGACATCAAAGTAATATTAGAAATTGAATTAGAATGAAGAGTAAAGAGTTAAAGAGGAAACATGATAATGTTGAATCTAGGATTCCGTGATTGTTTTGATGATCACAAATTTTAAGGAAACTTAGTTTTGAACTAATGAACTTGTTGAGCTGCTTTCTGACACAGGATATTCAAGTTCAGAATATGAAAGGTCGACCAAAGCTAAAGGAATGGACGACCTATGTACACATGATACATATTGTTGTATCACTTGGCACCAAGAGGGGGGGGGGTGAATTGGTGTAAATACGTTTTTCAAAATAATTAGCACAAAATAGATTATCACTTAGCAAATTAATAATAAGTGCAAGAGAAAAGAAGTGCAAACACAAGAAGAAGATTTGTTGACGAGGTTCAGCCCAACTTCTTGACCTACGTCCCCGCTCTAACTCCTCCCGCCTTGAGAACTTTGGAGTTTCACTATCAACTCTTCTTTCCGAATAGGGAGAAGAACTCTTTTACAACACTTGTCTTTTCTCCGCTCTAGAGGTAAGACCACACCTCTCTTCACAATGAGCTTTCTATCAAGATTACAAAGAAGACTTCTCTCTCAATCTCTCTTACAATATGAACTCGCTTTGAGAATAAGAGAAAGGGAGAAGAAATTTACAAGTTTGTGCTCTAAGTCTCTTTGAATGAACATTGAAGTATGCAATGTGAAATCTCCAACTTAGTTACTGTTTCAACCTTCTAAAGACTCTTATATAGCTTCATATCTTCAATATGACCATTATCCATCTTTCTCCCTTTGATAGGACATCAAAAATAGAGTTGTTGGAGTTTTCT
>LTAE01013316.1:0-12745 GCA_001647135.1 Pontederia paniculata
CGTCCAAAAATCTCATAAAAAATATATTTATATACAAAATTCCACAAACTATCACGACCGTGACCGAACGATGCCAAACTCCGGGGTTTGTCGCGGCATGTGACAATTTTGTCACGGCCGTGATCGAACATGGTGCACATGTTATGGCCCGTGACATACATGTCAAGGTCATGATATTTAGATAAGCGTGTCACACCCACGACATGGGTCATGACCGAATTAAAAGCTCAAGATGTCACGGCCCGTGATCTGGGAATCACGGTCGTGACCTAAGGGGAATTCTTCAAGAGTAATGGATCTTTGTCACGGCCGTGACCGAAGATGGATCTTTGTATATGTTGTCACGGCCCGTGACAAAGCATCATGGCCGTGACCGAATGATATCACGGCCCGTGACAAGTCATCACGGCCCGTGACAAGTCATCACGGCCCGTGACGAAACATTTTTCCTTCTTTGATCCACCACCATGCATCCAACAACCCTTGGACATAGAAAATACACATTATGTAGATGATGACTCATTGAATGAAATAACTGAATAAAAATAGCAAAAAGTCATGATTATGACAATGAAATGCATGTGAATTATACTAATTATATAATGAAAAATATGAATAAATAGGTAATTATCAGTATCTCAGATATGAGATAATTGAGTTTTTTCGGGAACTAACGTGTTCCTTCGGGAGCAACTATGTTCTTTCAAGAACAACTGAGGTCTATTGATGCGCGCTCCATGACCTATCTAACCATCCTGGCATCGGGACGACCTGAATATTCTATGCGCTAGTAAAATCTCACTACTGATTGACAACTTAAGATAAGATAAACAGAAAAGAACAGAAATATCATAAGTTAAGATTGGACTTGAACATACTAAATGTTTTACAACATGAATATTATGATGTAACTCATGTTCTAGCCAACTCAAAGAATAATACAAAGTAATGAACTGAATGTACATGTAGATATTGAACATTGAGACTAATGTGCATCATGTGATGAAACTATGTTCTTATCATGACTGGCCATTGAAAAAACGAAGTTACAAAGTAAATAAAAAAGAGAATTGTCTCTCCTTCTTTTGATCTTACAGATAATTAGAACTCTGATTAGATGTTGATGGCGCATGTGGTGTCTTTCACATGACATAAGTAGCTTGTTCAAATTAAAGTTTTGCTATGAAGTTTATTGAACTTTTCTTACTTGTATCTTTTTTTTATCGAATTATGTAATAGAAGATTTAATTTGGCTAAATTTATTAATGGAATTATATTATAAAGATATTGCTTTCGCATAATATGTCCATAATGTTGATCACTCCATTGATCAAAGTCAAGTCAAAGAAGCGAATTTGTAGCGCCTCTAAAGGGCATTCTACTATGTGGGAGGAGTCTAGCTTGTGTTAGGTTAGTTTCGCAATGAAGTTTACTGAGCTTTTATTAATTGTTTCTTTTTTTATTGGACTATGTAATAGAAGATTTTATTTGGCTAGATTTATTAGTTGAATTATATTTTAAAGTTATTACTTCTGCATGATATATCCATAATGTTGATCAGCCCATTGTTCAAAGTAAAGTTGAAGAAGTGAGTTTGTAGCGTCTTCAAAGAGCATTCTTCCGCGAGACGAAGTGTGCTTATATGGACATTCCACCCTACCCTTCTCTTCCGGTTCTCTGTCCAAACATATCATTAGAGTCCAATTGTTAACCATCAATATGGTAATTACATTGCACATCTCCCGTTTTTTTTTTCAATCTTTATCTGCTGTTAGCCAATGTTAATATATATATATATATATATATATATATATATATAAAAATATATTATTCTCAATAAAGCTTCTATGGTGCTTTCAGTTCTATCAATCTTTATCTGCTATTATAATATTAATGATGCACACATTGACTTTCCTTATAAAATATTTTGCTTTGTTAGTGTTTGTTTGCCAAAGCAATCACAAAGTGGAAGAAGTCAACTCGTTTCTAAGAGCTTTAGGTGGTGATGTTTGGTTCATCATGAACTCATGCCACTATATGGTAGTCATGCAATCATGCACATCTTTACAACTTGGTTTGACTTCGTAAAGATAGGAAATGTTGTCCGAGGTCCAACAAGGAATAAGGAATATGTAATACATGATATTCTTACAATGTGCTAAGAAGATATCATTATTATTATCTATGTAAGCTATGTGTCATATGATATGCACAGTTAACCTAATAATCTTATACATAAGTATATTTATGTGAGAGATAATGGAATTGTTGATGACAAACAGATTGATGTTCTATTGCTTTTAAGTTGAATAATTCATTTAACACAAATAATATGAATCTAATTATGAGAGGGACAATGCTGACCCATGGCCATCTAACATATGGATGAGCCAAAAAATGAAAAAAAAAATGTATCTGACTTGTTGCATTCACTCTCTAGGCTGAAACAAGACACAGGTCTTGATAATGTCACTCACCATCAGGCCAACTTGGATAATACTATTCTGATTGGCAAAAGCCAATCATCTTTTATACCATCCACAAACTTCACAAAGATGCTTAGTATTTTAAACATTAGTGCTAAGTTGCTGATGATTGATTGAACGCGCTAAGCTAATTGAAAGCATCTCCTCATTTTTTTTTATAATTCAATAGAAAATCATATCCCTGAGTTTCTTCATTCCAAAAGATGTGGTCTGTGGCTGGCAGGCGGCAGTTGTGAATCGGCCGCCCAACCAGAGCCCTCTTCATCTTTGCTGATAGAACCCATCAACAATTCTTCTGTACAATTCATAATACAATTCACAGAAGGAGACTGGAGTCCCTTTGATAGGATAATGGCAAGATGGATCCAGGTGTTTCATTCTATCTGAGTCCACATTTTGCTGCAGAAAACAGATGTTACAGATCCATAATGTTCTGCATTCACCAAGAATTATGCAACAGAAAGCTTATATAATATGCCCACCCCACTCACAGTTATTACAGGTTGCCAGCTGTGGTTAGTCACAGCACCCATATCAGCACTTCAGAATGGTGATCAAGTGCTGAAATTAACATGAGACCTCGTGTTAGATCATGAGTTGGTTGATGGTTTATTTGAGAGGATTGAAACCAAGCCTACGAAGCTACCATCAGTTTTGAGACAACAAAGTGAAAGGACTAATCTTGAATCAGATTATCTGAACCTGTGACCCCATATCCCTGTTCCATATAGCTCCTTGATAAGAACACTGGTTATGAGTGATAAAAGTTATCTTTTAAGATTAGACCTTCATATGCTGATTCTTCAAGGATTATCAGTTTTGCTCTTGGATCCATCTTCATTTCTTCAGTTTTTTACTTCAGTCAATTTACTCTTCTCTTCCAATTTGTTCTAGTTCATCTCAGCATTTTTGTTGAAAAAATGTTGTGACAGAAATAGATCAATAATGTACTAAACAAGATGTGGCAGATTTGATCAGATATGTGATAAAATTAGCATATACAAACTACAGGATTCCACAACACATCACAAGCTGATAAAAGTTTCGCTAAGTAGATAACAAGACATGAAAATTAAGAATAGTAAAGACACCATTTTTCTCCCTGGCAATGCCTTGAAAAAACACAGCAAAGCGAGGGATCTGACTGCATGCAACAACTAAAGTCCTAGTTATTTGAACTTAAAATATAGAAGAAGACTCTACAAAAGGCCGCTGAGAACGTCTAAAATTCCATCCCCGGCGGCCACTGGACAAGTAACAACTACAGAACCGGAAGCTGAACTGAAGTAAATAAGACAGAGAGCAAGCTCGAAGCTACTGAGGCGAGAGAATGGAGTCCCAATCAATCTCCCAGGACGGATACTTGCTCAGCTTAAACATTTCTGACTCGTCCCAGGGGGCTTCCGTGAAGTCCAAGTACTGCATTTCGGAGATCGCCGATGTCTCCGAGGACGACACACCTTCGTCGCCCTCCACTGACGAAGAGCTATCGGACTTGACCTCGGAAGCAACGCCCCCCTGGCCGCCAATGTCGCAGGTGTCCTCCTTGACGGCAGCCAAGGCTTTCTTCGCATTCCCCTGTTTCTTCGACCCGGCCAAGCTCTCGCAAATCGCCTGGAGCTTGGCATCGATGGAGGCGTGGAGCGGGCCGCCCAAGTGCGTCCCGTTCATCCGGAGCTCGGGGAAGTTGAGCCTGGCAGCGTCGCCCCGCAGCTTGAACGCGGCCCGGTCGTAGGCCATGGCGGCCTCCTCGGCGGTGTCGAATGTCCCGAGCCAGAGGCGAGTGCGGTTCCTGGGCAGGCGGATCTCCGCGACCCACTTCCCCCAGTGGCGCTGCCTGACGCCGCGGTACAGCTTGTTCTGCTTCGGCGGCGACGACGCCGGGGAGCCGCTGCGCTTCATGGGCTGTGGCCTCGGGGCCAGGAAGCCGACGTGGCCCTGCTGCTGCTCAAATGATGCAGCCATCATGAGCTGCTGTTGATACTGCGTCTGCTGGCTGCTCAAGAAGCCCATTGGAGCCAATCCAACACCCGGAGAGGACCCGAAGTACTGATCAAAGTTCGAGCACTGCATCTGCTGCTGCTGCTGCTGACATTGATCATAAGAATAGAAGGAAGGAGTAGGAGAAGGAGAAGAGTAGTAATCAGGGGAAGCCTCTTTGATGAAAGGCTCAAGTGCCTCCCCCAAAGGATCCAAGTAGGAGGAGAAAGCCAACATGTTACTGTTACTACTGCTGTACTTGTACACGTCTACAGCTGTGGCCATATCCCTTCTCTGTAAAGCAAAACACCCAACTTTAACAGGGAGAAATAAAGGAGAGTTGCAGGTGGAGGTTTAGACCGACAGCTAAGAACAACAGTGATAACTCAAAAGGAAGCCTCTTTAGATCAAAACAAGTGTTCTGAACAGCTAAAAGAGGTAGGAAGAAAAGAAGCTACAGATAGATTGGAAGAAGGAAGCAAAGAAAGAATGCTTTGGATCTCTTTTTTTTTGTGTTGTAGGGGATCCTTTTGGGTCTTCTGATGAGGAGAAATGGCAAGTTGCTCAACGCCGTTTTATAGGCCCATCGCTAGCCCTTCTCGACGAACCGTAGCTCGCCACGTGCCGACGCGTCGCGGAGACCACCGGCACCTGTCCTACGTGGCTACTGGCGGCTGTCGGTATAGATGACGCGTGTCACCCGTCCATTGGCTTCAGTGTGGTTGACCAACCGTTTTAGGGGGTTCAACGAGGGTATTTAGCTTAGATTCGGGTGTTTAGTGTCGAGCCTAATAAAATCTAACGGGGGATTTGATTTGTTTGTGGTGTGTGTGTGGCTAGATATAGGTCCACACTCGAAGGCATAGACTCCTTAGGGTTGCGGTTGGGAGAGCGAGAGCAATGTTTTGTTTAAGAAATATTTGGTTTTCTAATTATTGATTAGTCATCTAATTTATTTAAATTTAGTGGGAAGAGGTAACATGGACTAAAATAGTTAAATAGTAATCTGATTTAATTGATTGAGTCAGTTTGAGTAATGTGAGTTAATTGAATTAGTTGTGTGATTAAGTTCAGCCGAACTTGTTACGGTCATCAAATTTTAATTTAATTATCAAACACACCTTGTGTAATAAGAATAAGATATATTACTATACAAATATAAATTGTAAAGGCTCATGAGTCATGATTTATGTTTAAAGAATAAGAAGCATAAATAAACGCCTAAAAATCCACATACTCGATTTTGGGTTTTCTAGTTACCATTATTTCTCCGTTCAATTTTGTTTGTTTGCTTTTTAGTTTATTTTAAGAGGGAACAATGTGGTATGGGAAAAGAGGACAAGGAGAACATGGACATAGGAATAAATTTGAGGCTGATCACTTGATCGGTAGAGAGAGGATGATATGCAATTTTTTAGTGGAAAATAGTAGGTGATGATGTTAATGGAAGCTTCATGAAGATTGATCTAGCACTAGAATTGGATTTAACAAAAAATATTTATTTTAGGCAAATAATTAGGTCATAATTAAACTACGATATCCACTAGTTCATCCTTATCTCTTTGCCCTTTTGTTTTGTTTTGGTGCTTGGAGTTTTGAGGTTGTTGATCAAATCATATGTAATCATGACAAATAAGAGACGAGCATTTTGTGGAGCTTTCTAGTGTACGCTCTTCCTCTTACCTTGGAGTGAACTCAAATATAAGAGACCTACGACATAATACAATAAGGGTCATGATGAAGAATTTTCTAATACTTATATAGTTCAGCTATCTTAAAACAATAATTAAATCAATGGGTTAGAAAACTTTTTAAAAGACATACAGGTGTTGCAAAAGTAACTGTATTCTTTCTGTATAGTCGGTAATAAATTAATTGAACGTGGCTAATCACGGCCAAGTTCTTCAACAACTGAAATATTAATGCAATTTGTTTATTTGTTGCATATTAATAATCATAAGTTTTAAAAAAGCCAGTTACTTTTTTACAATAATTTATTTTCACATTTAATTGATAAATATAAATTTATCATTTTCGATATTTGAACTTGTTCCTTGGTCTTATTTATTTTAATGTTAAATTCATATTTTATTTTTTGCATATAAACTTAATAATTTATTATAAAGAAAATAAAACACGGGGAGGGGATGATCCCCTCCTGTGTTTTTTTTTATTTATTATGCTTATAAAATTGTAAAAAGATATCTAACATATTATATATCACCAAGGGATTATACGTCATTTAATAAATTAAAAGAATCAATAAAAAAATGACGAGTTCAAATGAAAGTACCTAATTATCGAATTGAAAAAAAAACCAAAAAAATGATAAAGTTGAAATCCAAAACTAGATTAAATTGCACGATCATCGTTTAAAAGAAAATAAGCCTAAAACAATGCAAAAGTTAACTAGCTTCAAAACTCCCTACTTAAATAAGGAGCACTATGTTATCTATTTTTTAATTACAAGATATTAAATTAATGATGAATAAAAAAATTAAAAAAAATAATATCCACTATCAATTTAATATCTTACTATTAAGGAGATATGTATTACCTACTTAAATTAGGAGCATCTTCATTTTTTCTAATTAATATTAATTTTATTTTCAAAATAAACAATTATACACATGGAATAAAAAAAAATAGTGGGAGATTCTCTAAATTTCACGAAATAAGGAGCTGCTGACCGGATGATTAATTGGTAGTTTGATAAAAACTATTTTCAAATTCACCAGTAAATACAATGCCTTATATTGATAAATTTATTTTGTTCTGCATCAATAAGTACTTCATAATTTTCCCATGATTTTAATAAGTAAAAAATTCACTTCTATTGTCATGATAATAAATGACAATAGAACTTAAAATATACTTAAGCACAGTACACATATTTTAGACTTATTGATAAATGCTTCTCCTTACTTGTTTATTTAACTTTGGAAAAAAAGGGAAATACAAATAAAGAGTAAGTATTTATTTACTTTTAAATCATGTGACCGAGTCCAAATTTGACTTGGAGCTCTTAGATCTCGCCTCACTCAGATGCACCTAAAATTTTTAATCTCCGCCGTTAATAACAATAAAAATATTATTATGCTGCAGAGGGAAAAAAATGTTATTGACGAATCTTTCACCGTCGGATAGCAATCTGACGGCTGGGGTGTGAGCCCCAACTACCAAGAGCGGAAACAAAGGAGACATTTTAACGGCCCTTTTGGCTGCAGAGAATGCGGCGCGTCACAGCCTTCAAAGCCACGGATGGCCATTCATATAGCGACACATGTAAGAGCGCACGCAATAGCAGGCGGCGCGGGTTTTAAAACCGGTCTGCATTGGACACGTGGATGTGTCACATGTCCTGGCTAAAGGTTTTAAGGTTTTTTATTTTATTATTATGTAATTTTTATTAGGATACACACATTAAAAAAAAGGTTGCACTAAAATATGACAAGATTTTGTTTATGATGCGGTGTTGTTTTCGAGGTTGTAATTAGACAAGAAAATGTGAGGAGATTGTTTTATGGATTCTGCATGTTCGGTGTCTCCGAAAATTTATTAAGGTCAGCATGTGATTTGTTTGTTTTCTTTATCTCACATTAATTTAATTAGAGATGGCGTTACAGGAAATTTTTTTTAATAATAATATTTGAGAATTTAGATAGTAAGATTCAATTGATCAGGAAGTTTAAGATGTTAATGACTAGTTAAAATTAGATTATAGCATTAAAATTTTTAATCATCTTCTATGGATCATATTTTTTAATTTTAATCACACGAGATTTCAAGTCTCTATCATTTTAATATTGAAAAATGCTTCATTATTTGAATTAACATACATCTAGTTTTTTTTAGAAAGTAGGAATCGAATAATTTTTATAGTTGACATTGCCTCTAATTTAAGAATGATAAAAATTTTTGAAATTCAAGAATTCTCGTGGAATATCTAATCATGTCCCGACTCTGGAGATTTTTTTATCTCACGAGTATATATATGTACTAAAAAATATATACTTATTAAAATATTTTAAAATTATTTATATTAATATCATAATATTTTAGTAGTATTTATTCTTAAATAAGTATTACAATATATATATATATATAAGCAAAGCAGATTTTAGATGTTGATGATCAAATTCATGGTGCGTAGGTTATTGAAGAGAGTAAAGTAATATAAAGCTAAAATTTAGGAAGCAACTATTAAGATTCATTTTGTGGGTTGTACGGATTTCAAGTGACGAGAAATTGGATATGTTGGAGGAAATTAAACAATGCTCTATAACACCCCAATCAAACGCGGGCCATGTCCGCTGAGGACACAGGCCGTGTTCGACGAAGACAGACCGTATTGGCAGAACACGGGCCGTATTGATCCAAAATGGGTCGGGTCCATTAAGGCGTTGTCAATGTTGGGCTTAAGTGAAAAGCCCACCCATAAAGAAATTAGTATTAATGACGGCTAAAAATCCATAAACCTTAACTCTGACCTCTATATAAACTCTTAACACGAAATTAATTATCTTTAATCTTAATTATTTTTTACTCAGCCGCCAGATTACCTCTCCCCTCTCTTCCCTCCTCCTCTCTCCTCTCGTCTTCTATTTCTCTCTCTAATCCTTAGAGAATTTTCTAATCTCGGAAATCACGCCAGGAAGAGGAGACGAAGGTGAAAGACGTGCGGAGCAAAGAGGAAGCAACAACACGCAGACCGAGAGAAGATAAGGAGGAACAAATTTCGAGGTATGTAATTAGGATCATTAAGAAGGATTAATTGTTAGGGCTTAAATGATGATTAATGAATATTTTTAGAAGATTAATAATATGTCAAAGTTCTTTAGATCTAGTTAATAATGTAATGAGATATAACCGGACACGAACCGTGTTACCCTAACACGGTTTGTGTCGCGGTGCCGGCAAGAGATGCGTCGGATAAATTAACTAAAGCATAGCGTGTTATTGAATACAATCTGTATCCTCTGAAAAAGGCGTCGGCGTCATACCTGACGCGCCGCGTTCTCGGAACCCTAATACTACCCTAAAACGGTCATGTCCCTCTCCGGCGTGTGTGATGCTTGTTTTTCGAATAAAATAATAAATCTAAGGAGAACAGTTTGGAAAACGGTCTGTGTTTTCTGTACCTGGTCCGTGTAGACTAGTCTAGAAGACGCGGTAAGAACCCCTATGCTGAACACGCTTAACCCGGGAACAACACGGGCCGTGTCACACCTGACGCGGGCCGTGTCCAGGAATGATGATGTGATGTTTGATCGATTGAGTGAGATTGTTTGAGGTAGGTTAGCATTTCTCTCACGTGAACTTAGTATAATAGACAATGAAGAATTAAAAGTCATTAATGATTGTGTTTGAATCTGTAACATGAAGAGGAATGCCCCGATCGATTGAGGGATTTATCCCTACTACTACTGTTACTGTTACTGATGAAGACTTAGTGATGGGTCTAGGATTGACCCCATGGCCTAGCTAGACATTATGACGACGGATCGCTGGAATCTTCATGTACTGGTAAATATTCATTATTGATTGAATTAAAAGATGCTACAAAGATAAATGAAAAGGAGTACTGATGAACTGCACAGATGATCATGTCACTGTTACTAAAAAAGAATTAATGAAATAATTATTAAGTAATGAAGTCTCACATGATTAATGTTTTAAAGAGGAAATGTTTGATTTACTAGCTTATTGCCCCCTGATTATTATTTCCTTCTATATGATCTTTACATACTGAGTGTCACAACTCATGGATTTTCTCTTGCGAATTTAATTCTACAGGCCACTCTGATCTTTAATAGGTACTAATGATGGCGATGCAGCTCGTGATGGTCTGCTTTGCATATGGTATAGGATCATGGTTGTGTCCTGCTGGTCATTTGTTAGGAATGAATGTTATTCTGAGTCTTTAGGAGTTCATTGGACTTAGTCATTGATGCCTAGTTTTTATTGGAACTGTGTATCGGATTATTAGTCTTCATATTAAAAAGATTATTTTGGTCTATATTGTCACTATTATTTGATATGGGCCAATCGATTTGTCAAAGTAAAGTAACTGATGTATGACGATAGCGCGAAGTCAAGATTTTGACAGTGGCAAGGTCTGATTTTGGGGGCGTTGTCGCTCGCTGACTGCCTATTATTTATCTCTTCCAATCGTATGATGCTACCTCCCCCGCCCCCTCTTCCTCTTGCTCCTCTTCCTATGCTAATGGTGGCAGCAAGATGATGACGATTGCCCCCTCCTCTCCTCTCTTGATGGCAACAACCATAGCCATTTGATCGACCTCCTCGTGTCCTGTTGTGTCACCTTACTCATCCTCCTCTCTTGTTGTTGTGAAGGTACTGCATGCTCTTCTTTGAAATATCTTTTTACTTATTTGTGAAACTTTATTTTGAGGAGACCTTTTTTGTTGAACGTGTCAAAAGTATCAAATATGATTTTGTCATAAACTTTTCATTTTTGTGCTTGGCGAAGTGAAGCTCATATTTTGCTATTGTTCATTTTTTGTGTTGACGAAGTGAAGCACAAATTTTGCTCTTCTTACACAAAAGTTATGCAACAATTTCCCTTTCTTTATGGCAATATGAAATTTGATGCTGAATTCATTCCAACATGTATTTGTTAATGTAATAGTCTTTTGTTTTATTTTCAACGGCTCCTTAGCAGAGTGGACATATATATTTTCATATAAGAATTTCAGTATTCTCAATTCATATAACTAAATATGATTTGATTGTAAATTATGTTGCAGTTTACAAGTGCCAACAGAGTTTCTTCAGTAACATTATAATTATCGTCTTACATTGAAAGGCCACCGGCGAATCTCAAAAAGAGTCAAATAGTCATGATTCTGATTTAGTTCCCCTTGCATGAGGATAATTTAATCTCACTCCTGACATGCGCACATAGAATTCTCAAATTCCTTATCAAAATGTTGGGCATAATTAAAAAAAACTAAATGAATAAAAGAATTCCGATGGATTAAAAAAAGATTATGGAGAGATAACTCATGCATTGCTGATTAGGTGACTTGTAAACACGAACATAATTAAATCAGCATAAATTTACAATGAAAACTTTACAAGATCCGCATTAATATATTATACATGAGATCATATCTCAAAGTTGTACAAAGAAGCTCAATTCGAGCCCTACATACTCCACTAACTACAAAAGGCCCAAAGTCATTAGTCATTAGAGATTTCTTTGCTTTTTTAATCATAATCAACATTAATTATTTAATTCTCTAAATTAATTATTTGTTTATGGCATTTTGAAGGAAGATCATTGACAATCATGATTGATTTTCTTTTTTATATTAATGTTGCAATCCTTCTATTAGTAGGCCTATTTTGGTGCTTAATTCATGTGAAGTGAAGAATTTCCAACTTGAAAAATCCCACAATTGGATCACACGTCATGGAATATGGTGACAAGTGCATCAACATCGATGAGTTGTACAACTACTAGAGATTAGTCAACGCTTATGAAATGACAAGCACTTAATTGGCTTTCCTTTTCTAGCATGAGCAAGTGGAGGAGAAAAGATGAAGCTTCTTAAGGAGACAACAAAGATAAAAATGTGAATGCATCTGGACAACAATAAAATTCTAGGAAGAAAAATGAAAGATTCATGACCACCTCATATCACTCAAATCTGAAGGGTAGTTCATTGCTCAAAGTGAAGAAACACAAAGGGCTGCAGGATGAAGGGCAGCGGCGAAGCTCTGTAGTCATCGGAGCAAACAACAAGGCACCAGGGCTTTTCTCCAATGAAGAGAGAGAAACATTAAGGGCAAAAAAGTGGGCTGAGAGCATAAGGATGGATTCAACCGGAGATAGTGAGGGAGTCGACCAAATATTTTTTGTGCAAAGTAAAGAGATCAATCGAACGAGGAGAGAGAAAACCAAGAGAAAAATTATTCAATTTCTCTTGTCGTCCCTTTTACGATTCATGAAATGAATGTGGGCCATTGCTCCCCGATCTGTACTGTTGTGATTACTTTACTCACTTCAATAACCTGCGCACGCAGATTGGATCATCAACGTTCGAGATCTACTTCACATACCTATAGTGGAAAGATGCTCCGTAGAAGCATTAAACGCTTGTAAATTGTGATATTTTATAAATATTATTTATTTATAATTCTATCGTATTTTTTTAAAAAAATATTTCTTTTTGTTAAACTTCGGGGGAGGATCCACGGGACGGATACGAAGAATTTAGTTTTCCTTTCCTGAAATTTCGAGTGTGGACGGG
>LTAE01013318.1:0-12740 GCA_001647135.1 Pontederia paniculata
CCCCCCCCTCTTGGTGCCATTCTAGATCCTACACTCATCCCTTCACAAATAAATTCAATCACATGCAATTTTTATTTTAAAACCTACTTAAACGAGATATAAATCCCTTTCTAGATCAGGACTCAGGCAATAGGATAAATCAATAAGCATAACAGAATCATAATCAAAGGATCCCTATCTATCAACTATATGGAAAGCGCGGCTTGCGCCAGACTGAACATGGCCATTTTTTTCGACTTCAAGGTATATGGTTCATAGGTGAAAGGAAACAATCCACATCGAAAAGGGACACAATCTTGTTCATGTGCTTCAGGTATGCGACCAGGACACAACTCATGTCAGAATGAAACATGGTCCGTGTCATGCAACTTGCAGTTCAATATTCACGTGACCGGTTCAGAGTGACCTAGTCCACATACCGTTTCTCACTTCGAGCAATGTGGTATGTCAGTTGATCCAATCAATTTTCTATTCAAGCACTATGAGGGAACACATCCCACATCAAGGGGCGATGTGGTTGATTTTCTATCATCTTGTTGCAGACCCAGAACGCAGTCGGTGTCAGCATCGTCCATGATATGAGGGACACAATCCGCGTCCAAGTGTGAACAAAGTTTGTTTCCTTTTTGTTTCGTGTTGTCTGCAAGACATGACTCGTGGCTTGGGAGGCGCGATTGTCGAATGCGGACTGTGTGGACGCAGTTCGTATTCAATTCTCTAGTTATTGTTCATCTCTATGAAAATCTTATGATACATATATAAAAAAACCTTAAAGTTGATCCTCCTTATTACATATCTTGATTTTCATTGCCTTGTTCTCCGAGTTCCTTACCTACAAATGTTATCTTCTGCACCTCTATCCCCACTAGGGGGAGATATATATATATATATATAGAGAGAGAGAGAGAGAGAGATTTTGTTTCTTGATCTTGGGGGAGAAATGATGAGGGTCTATCTACCCTACCTCTCTATTTATAGGAGTTTTCTTAGGGCATAATCTAGTTCCGACTCAACTAAATCTCTATTATTTTATTTTATCTTGGAATTAATCTGATACAATATTCATTCTCATCTTAAAGTCAAATTTGAGACTTGGTGAGCACAACACGGGGTGTTCAACTTGAACACGGCTTGGGTTGGGGCTTGTTAACCGATTAAGAGTAACACGGCCCATGTGCAATGCACGGTCCATGTTGAGCCTCTTGCTCCTTAGGCTTCTTGATTTCCCATCTTCTGATCCGGGCATTCTCTAATAAAATTGTTATGCTTCCCACAACTAAGACATGTGCATGCCTTGTGGCAACATTTACTGATATGGTGCCTTTGGCAATGTGGGCAAACCCTCCACTATTATCTTGTTGTCGTTGTCCTTCACTAGGTTTTGTTCCACCAACATGCTCTCTTGTTCAAGTTTCAAGAATTCCTCCTACATATGGTCCTTCTAGTATTGGGGAAAATAACATGCTTTGAAAGCCTCCTTGAAGTCTTTCCACGAGATGGTGTCATGTGTTGCAAACTTATTCTCTTTGTGGCTTTCTACCAATCCTTAGCATCACCTATGAGGCGGTTGACAATGTAGGTGATCTTTTGCCCCACGACGCACCGCATCTCTGCGAAAACCTCCTCCATCTTCTCTATTCACTTTTTGGCTTTTCCAAAGTCTTCGATCCCATGAACTCAAGATTTTGAAACTTCAGGAACCTTTTTGTGGTGTCCCCCAAGCCCTCTCGTTTGGCTCCCTTCGAGCAGCCTTATCAGGCTATTCACAAGTCATTGTGATCCTCAGCATATGGTATCACATACTCTTCAATGTTATCCTGAGTCGATGTTCTCCAACATTAGCTTGCCTAATAGCAAAACGTCATGGAGGCACCTATACACAATAGGCGTGTCATTATAGTTAGTAAAAAAAAATATCTATGATGAGTCCTTAGTCCAACCCTTACTTGATCATGTGATGTGGTTCATGATGCTTGAACATGACCCTTATATTTTAAAGACAGCTAAGAAGTGCTTGCTATTAGGCTATGATGCCTTCTGTAACACCCCCAAGAAGCACATTCCACCACTTGGCAAAATGCCCTCTCGAAGACTTTACAAGTTTACTTCTTTGATTTTACTTTTGAAAAAACAACAAAATGCGAAAGTCAATACTTTAAAATAAAATATCCAATCCAAAAATCTAGCTAAATGAAATGTCCTTTTATATTGTTCAATAAAGGAAATATGTAACTAATAAAAGTATATTTGACCCAATCCAAAACTAATGACCGTCTATATTGCATGTGTCATTATCTATTCATTGCCATGTTCTCCTATATGATAAAATAATAGGGGAGACAATTCTTCCATGAGCTATGAAGTCCAATATGTAAAAGATAATAATTCACAGGTTAAATCATATATGAAGAGATAAAGGAAAACAACTTTATAAATAATAATTCTAATTTACTTTACCTGTTTTTCCTCCTCGTTGTTTTGTTTCTCTTCCCTATGTTATTATTACTATTTTATTTCAAGAACATCGATTATAATAGCATAGCATTATTCAAATTTGATTACTTTGCATATTTCCTTTCATTGTCCTCCATACATTAATGGCATGAATATCAATGATGTCTAACTCATGATGCCCCTAACCTTCTTAGTACAATATATTCAAGCTACATTTAACTTAGGACCATCTTTAATTATCCTCTATTTATCTTCTCCTAAGTTACTCAATCATTACAATCAATAGTGAGTCTTTACCAATTAGGTCATTAGCTTTGATCTCGACGCCATTAAGACTAGTTAAGCCTTGAAGTCTTTCTCCATGACCAAATAGATCTCATAAAAAATGGTCCTTAAAGGAACTCTTGATTTTCGAAGGAATCCTACGATCTTTTAGGGCCTGTTTGGAATCGAGAACTAGCGTCAGAGCCAGCCCTAGTTCCTAGTGGTTATGGCAAACACCCAACCATTTTTTAATGGGTCCTACCATAACTTAAGTTCTAGTCCACGCGTGAACTTTCAGTCGATTTCTACATTTCAATTCTTGCTATGAGCGAGAACTCGCATGGTTTTTGTCTTTTTGTATAGGCCTAAAAGTAAGTCCACCTACTTTTAGGCCTACATATTTATTGTTCAACAATTAGTATATATAAATATAGTATTATAAATTACTAATTTATTATAATAACTTAATAATAAATATTTTTTGTTTTACTATTCTAATTATATTATATTTTTTAAATAAAAAAATTTAACATATAAAAATATTTTAAAATTTATGTAATGATCTTATTTGTTAAAAAATAATAATTACTTTCATTGTTACTAGTTAAATTATATAATTATTTTGATGATGATACATTATTGTATTAGTAATATTATTTCATTACAACTAAAAATGACAATTATTTAAATAAAATATTTCAACTTAAAATTAACAAATAACTATTTAACTAAAACATGACATTATGTACATAAGTTAGATTATGACATTGATTTGATTATTGTTATATTTACTTTTAATCAAATTATTTTAGTATATATAAATTAAAACTTTGAAAATATGCTTAATTTGATTTTATAAATAAGTTACATTCGAAACAAGATCTATATTAATTTATTAATCTAGATAATTTATATTATTAATTAGAAATCGTTATAAATAAGTTTAATTTGGTATTATTGATTATTTTATGAATATATGTAATATTTTATTATATTACGTTAATCAATTTAAATAATAATAAATTATTATAACAAATTATTATAATTATTCTTTTAGTTTAATATTTTTATCTTTTAAAAAAATAAAAGTATTGTTATTTTTATTTAATCAAATAAAATATTTTTTAGTTCTAAAATTTTATCCAAACACCCATCGAACTAAAATATTTAATCAACTTTTTAGTTCTTCATCATTACACTTTTTCATCCAAACACTACATCAGAATTCATCTGTCTAATTGATTAGTTATCACGAACTATAAGTAACTTAAGTTCTTGTATCCAAACGGCCCCTGAAGGAACAGACAATGGTCCCCAAAGGAATGGACAATTCCCCACGTCGCGAATCCATTAATAATTTATCGGGAACCAATTCATCCCTTCATAGATAAATTCAATCACATGCATTATTCGTTTTAAGACCTACTTAAATGGGGCATAAATCCCTTTCTAGGTTATGACTTAGATAATAGGATAAATCAATAAACATAACAAAATTATAATCAAGGGATCCCTATCTATCCACTATAGGGAAAACACTATTAGTAACAGATTGAACGACCTATTTTTTTCGAGTTCCAAGCATACAATTTGTAGATGAAAAGACACGGCCCACTTCGAAAAGGAACATGATCCACTCTCTGTGTGCTTCAGGTATGTAACCAAGACATGGACCATGTTGGAATGGAACACGATATGTGTCATGCATCTTGTGGTTCAATCTTTGCGTGACCGGTTCAGGGTGACTTGGTTCGCGTTCCATTACTTATTTCGGGCAACGCAGTCCGTCAGTTGATCCAATCCATTTTCTGTTCCACTGCCGTCGAGGAACACGACCCACATCAAGGGGTGGTGTTGTTCATTTCCCGTCGTCCTATTGCAATCACGAGAACATGGTCGGTGTCAGCATCATCCATGATCTGAGGGACATGGTCCGCATCCAACTACGACGTGGTCAGTTTCCCTTTTGTCCAGTGTTGTCCGCAAGACACAACCCACAGTTTGAGAGGTGTGATCGTCAAACCGGACCGTGTCACGAGGGACGTTATTCATGTTCAAGTTTTTTGTTATTGTTCATCTGTATGAAGATCATCCTAATTGCATACTTTGATTTTCGTTGGTTCATTCTCCGAGTTCCTTCCCATGATTGTTATCTCCTGCACCTCTATCCACCACCAAGGAAAAGAGAAACATTCTCATGCTTAGGCTTGGGGAGAAATAATTAGGGTCACTCCACTCTACCTCTCTATTTAAAGGAGTTTTCTTAGGGCATAATCCAAGTCCGACTCAACTAAGGTCATGTTGGATTGGGAATAAAAGTTAAAAGAATAAATACAAGAATATACTACAATTGGATTAGATGTGAACATATTTCAATTAAAAGTGAACTCATGGGTTCCTTAGGAATAGACTTAATCCAATTTTTTGAATTATATATACTGGTTTCGAGGATTTCGAGATGGTTTTAAAAATTGAGATGTTGACAAAGTTGATCCTATTCCAAGGGGTGTTTGACTAAATTTTTAGTATAACTCGATATTCCTCTCTATTCTCATTTCAAACAGTGAACCTCTATTATTTTATTTTATCCCCGAATTAATCTGATACAATATTCTTTTACATCTCAAAGTCGAATTTGAGATTTGGTGAGCACAAACGACTCATGTTGGGGCTTGGCAACTGATTGAGAGCAATACGACCCGTGTTCAACTTGGACACGATCCATTTATTCTCTGATTCGGTACGGGTCCTCGTGAATTGCATACAACATGACATGTGTCCTAGTTGAACACGACCCGTGTCCTAGTTGAACATGGCTCTTGTTTGTCATTTTCTTACTTATTTTAATTCTTTGAATTTACTAGATGTTACATATATTGTCTTTTCATCTTAAGTAGTTTTATAAGTTATGAGATTTTAACATATTTAATTAGAGAACAAATAAAAATACAAAGTAAATCAATTTTTACTTGTTTATATTAACTTCACACTAAATATTTACTTTTTTTATTCACATTAAATTATCATTAAAATTATTATATTTTCACATTAAAAGTTTTAATTATAAGATTTTAATATAATTAGTGAAAAAAATCACTAACTACTAACACTTTGTGTATTCACGTTAAAGTATTATTAAAATTATCGATTTTTCACTTTCAAATTTTTTAATTATAAAATTTAGTATATTTAATAAAAGAAAAATATATGGAGAATGACTATTGACTTTTGTATTCACATTAAATTGTCATTAAAATTATTGACTTTCAATTTCTAATTATCATTCAATTATAAAATTTTATATAATTAGTGAAAGAAAAATATGTGAAAAAAATTATAGAAAGAATTCTCAAAGGAGAGCTCCTAACTTGTCATGATGCACAGTATATATGATCATGTTCATGTTCTTGCAGAAAAGAACATTGATGAAGTGAAACTAGAAAAAGACAGGTTCCTTGTTTGTTCAAAAATATCAAATAAATTTTCGGACCGAGAAAATATCAAATAACTTGCTGTTTAATAGTACTTGCATGACTATCATTTCAGAGTTCCTATCTAAATATTATTTGGTGTTAAACGAGGAAAAGAAAATTGGATATTGAGTTCTTATCCTATTTCCCCAACAACACGTGATATCCAATTATAAAGAATATTCTACCATCTCCTAGTTTAAATGATTAATCAAGGTTCGGCACATAGAAAATCCTTAATATTTTATTTTCCAGATGGCACCCCAACTGTCCATAACAGTATGGCAAGCTTGGACACAAAATAAACTAATAAATGTACGAATTTTAGATTCATCACATATACTAATAAGATATATATGGCAGATCAAATGGATATGGTGAAACATGGGATGGCATAAATTGGATTCATTAGAGTTTATAGGGAAATTGAACATATTTGACTCACAATGTAAAGGCATGCAATCACCGAATAGCTCTTCAGAACAATCCACAAAAAAGTTCGTCATTTTTTGCATCATATATTAGTCTTTTTATTGGATAATAACTTAAGCCAAAGATCAGTAGGTCGAACACATGGATTTTGATTGCTAAAATCCTACAGAACAAACACAGCAGAACAATGTCTCAAGAACGATCTGGTTCATCAAAGCCTGACAACATATATAGTTCAGTAAAGTAAAGGATGCCTAAAGTGCAACCTGGAATATTTTATAGACCATTAATTTAGACATCAGATTTTAAGAAAAGACTACGAAGTCACAGTTATGCCTTTTAACTCATCCATTACTTAGAAATAGGTGCCTTCGGGGGGCTGAACGAGCTTTCGGTTGTGTGGAGCAGCCATTTCTTTCCTCAGTTGTGTCAGTATGTTCTCCATCGTGTAATCTCTTTGCCAATTTGCCAGCAGGCCAAACTTCTTAGTTTCAACCTGCACAATACGGAGGCACAGTGAGTTCCACTGAACATTGAAGAAATATCAACAGTTAAGGAAACAAGCTGTTATGCTTGAATGAAGGCAATTGCAATATTCTATCTGACCCAGTGCTTGATATTGCAAAAGTAGGCATTTTTTATCTATAAACAGCTTTAGCACATTGATTCGTTAATTTTCTCCAAATATTTGCATAGATGTCAACGAAACGTTCGATAAAAACCAGAAATGACGTTTTCTGACCAAATAGGAAAGGAAATGTTTGTAATACCGATACATTGATAGAGAGAGGAAATTGGGTTAGAATATTACTGCTCCTGTCTCATGGTTAACACATGCCATGTTGATCCTTGAGTGGAAGCGAACACTTGGGGGCTTTTCTGGGTAATCTTTATCGCAAAAAAGCTTCAACTGATAGATTCGACCTTCATGCACAGTCTGCAATCATGAAAATTAGATAAAAAAAATGAACAAAAAGATATGCATAGTAAGTTGCAATCAGAATACCAACTAAGCCCAAGAACGCAACAGAAATTGTTCATAAATCTTCACAAATGATTATCTGCATACTGACCAAAGTCGAACTTTGAGAACTCTTATCCACTAGATAGAGCATCAATTATCTTGATTCCAACAAGATCACAAATTAATAAGGGTTATAGAGAACTATGCAGAAACATGAAATGAAAAATCAGCAACCACAAAAAATGACAATGATTAAGTTAAAATATAAAACAAACTAGCATTGTAATAAAACTAAGATCATATTGATATGGAGCACCACCAAATATACTTAAGCCTAAAGTATATTAATTGGAACACTAATTGAATGATTTCCCAGTCAGCCATTGATAACATATCCTATGCAAAAAGGTGAATCATTTGCTCTAAGATCACCAGATTAAAACTGAGAAACAAAAGCTCACACTAATACACAACCAAAAGAGTTTTTTAATATTTTGCACATGATCATAATAGAGCCTTAAATAATTCAAAGGACTAAAGTACTCTAGAACAGAATGGCAACTAGATATTTCACTGAAATCTACTGGCTCTGAATACGTAGTTCTGTTAGGGAAAGATAAAAAATATTCGCAAGACAGATATCCCGAATAAAAGGAACCGGCATCAGGAGGCATACATTATGTGGACCAATTATGGTCCCAGTCCAAGAACGCATGTAAATATCATCTCCATCGTCCATCCCATAGCTTACAGAACCATCTCCAATACCTTTTTCTCCACGCTCAAGCTCCTCGAGCAATCTAAAATTTCTAGGCACTGCATGACAGTTTAAATAAGTCAAATGCTTCATTCCAAAAAGTTAACCTATAGACATGAGGTTAGATGATCAAAGTTTAATCTATGCAATTAGCGATACTGTGAAAAAGGTGTGATGGTCCACTAATTTGGTATACGAGAAGTTTAGAAGTAATGTAGCACAAGAAAAAAAAACCCGTAAAAAAGATAAATGCATTATCTACTACTTAGGAACATGAATTAGTTACTATAATTGTAATGTACTAACAGGAAACCACCCTTCTGCTCACCAAAACCTACATATAGCAGTCAACAATGTACATAATGGGGAACATGTTATATTATTTTGACAAGTTCAACAAGCAAAACTACAACTAAAAAGTTCTTTTAGCTTGTGATGGAAGTTACAAAGTTATAACTATTTCTGATACTAACTTAGAAACAATACTGTCTAGAAACACATTGAGGGACATGCTATTGGACAAGTATGTACAAAATTATAGAAACAATTTTCTTTTGAATAATATGGTTGAGTTATAAACCCTGCAGAAACTCCAAAAAAAGATTAAAAATCAACAAGCATGGGCTAGGGAGGCCCCAACCAAATCCTTTACCAGTGGGAGACAATTAAAATGTAATATCATTTAAAAAGTGAATGTGTTTTTCTTTATTTCAATAGTTATTTCTTATCTATTTCATAATGCAAAATATATTTATTATAACTATAACATAAACCACTGTAACCGTGATAAAAAAATGTCAAAAACAAAGAAAATTGTGCCTTTATCACTGCTGGATATACAATGGAAAAATCGATACAAAACACTTCCAAGTACTGGTAAAGAATCAGTATAAAGAATGAAATATATCAGGTATATGATGTTAAATGATTGGTGGAATTGTTAGATGAGATAGGATATCATAAGGCTTGTCCAGGAATTTTTAAGTTATGATGCAGATAAGGCTTGCCCAGGAATTTTTAAGTTATGGTGCAGATATGGCCAAAATATTATTGTCGACAATTTCACAGTTGTATATATTGTATTGACAGAGTTATAGATGCACACAAACTCAGTTGAGCCATCATCAAAACATCTGTGTAATCCTAAAAGCTAAGCCTGCAAGTTTATCTAGCAATAAACAGCAATTCCTATGAATTTATACCAATCCTTCCTCACACCCAAAATCTTCTCTCATCCTAATCAGTGCCAAGCTTCAAATTGCTGTTTATGTATATATCTAAAGGTTCCTACAAGTATAGGTCAGTCCTTTCAGCGAAAATCAAACCTACAGCAAGATTGTTCCTTCTGTTAAAAGGGTTCAATTCAAACAACATCAGATAACCAACACAGTAACTGCTCATATAAATATTATTATTCGTTCACCTGTATATTTTAACATAAAATACAAATACGATTGCAGGCTTAAATACATATCCAGATAGAAGGCAGATACTAAAAACATGAGAAAATTTTATTTCCTGCATCATTATTATCCATTCTTCCATGTTCCATCCGACAAGCCCTGTGAATCAGACTCGTATAACAAGAGAAATAACTCAATCCCATGACAAAGGAACCATATAAACAGGGCATGACATCAATCAAACACATTGCATCATCATATTTGAATGCTTCCTTCTCGGTGTCATGATTCATGAACTAACGATTCAAACCAGAAATAAAATAAAGATCAAAGAGCAGCAAACCGGGATGTATTCAACAAAATCATTCACATCATAGAAAAATAGGAGAAAAATCGACAATGAATCCATAAAATAACACCACAGAACAACAGAGAAAACGCACCAACAATGCTCGATCCCCCTGACCCGATCGTCATCGCGTCCTCTTGCACAAGAAACTCTCCGGCGATCGAAGTCGAGCGAGCGAGAGAACGAAGACGAAACACGAACGAAAAGAACAAAAAGACCCAACTTTTATTACAAGGTGAGGGCTCGTTTCCTTCCTTAAAAGGAGAGGTGTCGTCTGTTCGATTCGGATCGAACGGTCGAAACCGGTCTTTGATCTTTAACTCGTGGGCCCGCTACCGACAACCTCTGCTTTTTGATCGGACGGTTCCTGATACCCGTGGTTCCTGGACCCAGCAAAATGGACGGCGGAGAAACGTTGACATTTTGACCCCACAGACAGAATCTAAAGACCCTCGTAAAAATTACGCGACCCGATCTTTTTTTTTAGTCTGTTATTGTTCTTTTTGGTCTTTTTCTTCTTTTTTTATTTTGTTCTGTTCGTTTGAGGATAAGTTTCATCATTGATTATTGTTCTTAACAATTTTGGAAACTTTGTCTTCCTGACAATGATCTCTTGATTCTGTGTTCATCAAGTTTAAGATTTTAGCCTTCTCGTTTTTTTAATCGTATACACATCAAAATAAGATTTTTTTCCTTACCATGATTTCTCTGTTTAGCTATATGGACCATAATTTAATTGTAACTATAAAAAATTTTATCCCCATATTTTATCTTCTCAAAAAATTAATCTCCTCATATTTATTTTTTTCAAAAATATTTCTATAATTAAGAGATCAAAGATTTTATCTCCTCAAAGAATTAATCTTCTCAGATTTTATTTTCTCAAAAGATATTTTCTTAACTAAGAAGAAGGAAATTAGAATTTAAAATTCGAAATTAATTTAAATATGAAATAAATTCAGATTGTTCAACAAACTTGGACTTTGAGTTATAAATTTTTTTTCTCAAGAATTTTCATTCTTTTTCTCTAGTCGTCCCTAGCCTTCCTCCCACTCTACCCATATTCAAAGAATTTGAAGGTAAGGCTGAAAATTCTTCCTTCCATTGATGGTTAATCATCTAATAACCGGGAGAAAATTGTAGGAGAAGAATAATTGCAGAGAGATGATAAGAACACTTGACGAAGACCGAGACAACAAGCATATGGACTAACAGGTGTGTATTATGACGGATCACTTGTAGATCTAGGTTTCATATAGTTGATCACTATCTTAGAATGATTCATAATCCTCTAAATATTAATTTCATATTGTTGATCATGTTCTAGGGTTCTCCAGATTTTTCATAACCCTCTGAATACTTTCATGATTATGACCGTATCTTTTTCCTAATCTTAAGTCATTTGATCATACTTTTGATTCTATGTTAAATTAGGGTTACAAGGCTTCAAAACCTACATTTCATGTCTCCTTTTTACTCAAAATCGTGCTCTTACATCATCTTCTTAACTGATGAATGGAATTAAATGACAGAATCGGAAGATTTTCCTGTACCGTCACGGCCGTGACACCATAGTCACGGCCCGTGATTATGAAGTTAACGGTCGTGACACCCTGGTCATGACCCATGATAATCGTCTCACGGTCGTAACACCCATGTCACGACCCGTGATGATGTGTCTAAACCCATAATAGTGTTCGGCATCCGACCATGACGGCAGTCGCGGTCTTGATGACCGATATCACGGTCGTGACACCACTGTCACGACCCGTAACGCTATTGTCACGGTCGTGACACCCTAGTCACGACCTATGACTAGTATGCGTAGATCGAAGGTGTCGGGATCGCGATCGTGAACCCTAACATGATCCTGTCGTACGGGTGATTTACGGCCCATGATGCCGTATCACGGCCCGTGATCACCTACGAGCAAGGAACCTTCAAGGTCGTGTGATATCCTTCATGGACCAGGATGAAGTGAACCTTCCAGTCACGATCGTGACTCACTGGTCACGGCCCGTGACTATGAAGAAGAGGAGAACACCCTGATGGATCACGGGGCATGACGCCCTGTCACGGCCCGTGACACGATGTCAATAGCCGTGATATGGTGGTCACGACCCGTGACATACCAGTGCCGAGATATTTCTTCTCCCATTCAATGGTGATTTTATCGATAAATTCCTACAGACAACACTATTTATATTATATCATTTGGTGTCACGTCAAGGACATATACTAGATATCGCGTAAGGATAACAAGACTAAAGTTTATGGTTGTCATGTGTACCGTTGGGAGCTACCGTTATCATTTAATACCGTTAGGGGCCGGTGGCTTAGCTGCAGCTGATGACAGGAAAAGGTACACTTATTTAGGTTGACCCCGTTCCCGAAAAGCTTACCCCAATAACCACTTTCGTAAACAATTTGTACTGAATTATTTCCATTTTCTACTTTTTGAATATTCAGTATCATCATTATTGGATTTTGGGAATTTAAGAAGGTTTTGACCAGATTTCATGATTTTAGTTGTTTGAGCATTTGAAATTTGAAATCTTTCCTTTTTCGCTGTAGCTGGAGGGTCAGGAGAACTGTCATAACAGCCCAGGATAACTGCCATAATAGTCCAAGATAACTTCCATAATAA
>LTAE01013322.1:0-12734 GCA_001647135.1 Pontederia paniculata
AACCTCTGATCCCTTTTCTCATGCATTCTTCTTCAATATTGGTCGATCATTCTATATTCTTAGGACGACCACTGCACACATGTAATTCTTCTGAAAATGTCTTTCGTGTGCATAGGTTATCCATTCCTTTTGCGTTGGTCGACTTATCAACTTTTGAACTTGAAACATCCTGTTACAGAAATCAACTCAACAAGTTCATTAGTACAAACTAAGTTCACTTACAAATTTGTGAGCATCAAAATATTCTCGGGATCCTAGATTCAACAACTAAATGACATGCCAAGTTGATAGCTTCTGCCAAAAATTGTTTCCTAATCCTGCATTTGATAACATGTATCGAACTCTTTCAAGTAGAGTTCGGTTCATTTTTTTGTGACGTCATTCTGCTGTGGAGTTTTTACAACTGTGCCGTGTCTTACAATACATTCTTTCTCACGTAAGTCATTACATTTTGAACCACAAAAATCGAGCCTATTATCTATTCCCAATCTCTTAACAACCTATTTAGTTTGTCTTCCTAACAAAGTTTCCACAACTTAAATGTCTCAAAAATATTATTTTTATGTTTCAAGAAGTAGACTCAAACTTTTCTAGAGAAGTCATCAATAAATATAATTAAATATCTATTACTCCCCTTCGAAGGAACTTGAGAAGGATCCTGTAAATTTGAATGAATATAGTCTAGGGTTTTCTTTGTCTTATGAATTGTTTAATTAAAATTGACTCTCTTTTGCTTCTCAAAAATACAATGTCCGTATAATTCCAATTTTTCAACTTTTGATCCTCAAAAAAGACCCCTACTACTCAGAACTTGCATACATTTTTCATCCATATGATCCAAACGCATGTTCCATAAAGAAATAAATTATTATGTTAAACTATTCGCATAATAAATAATATTATAAATATAGAAGATAAGATAATATTTTTTTTACAAATAAAATTAAATGATAAAAAATTAATCAGATGAATAATATAATAAAATATTTTGTGAAATTAATTTTATTTTTCATTTTTAATACAATAAAATATTTTGAAATCAATTTTGAAACATAAAAGAATAGAAGTAATTAATAGTTTTATAATCATATCATTAATTTAGCATAAAACTAAAATTTATTATATAATATTCAAATTTAATATTTAAAGTTAAAACTTTAAACTAAATTTAAAGTTAAAAGTTGATTAAAAAATAAGAAAGGAGAGATGAGAGAGAAAAGGAAAGAGGAGAGAGAGAGAGAGAGAGAGAGAGAGAGAGAGAGAGAGGAAAGTAAAAAAAAGTGTCAAATAAAAAAAAATAACCGAACCCCTTCATGAACAAGGATGGGAGACGGGAACATCATTGACAAATGAGCCTTGTTGATCCATTTGAGGGCGAAGAAGGATATCCAACGAGGATGGTATGCGAGTACCAACGATTGTATTTTTGAATGGCAAACCCCCATTGGCCCCTCGATAATAAAGGTTCCAAGGGTCTTTATTTATAGGGTAACCCGATACAACTTTTAATCGAAGTAGAACTAAAGAAAAGTTAATCATAATAAAAGTAGGAAATAACAATTATTCATAATCAAAAGAAAAAACTTGAGAAACCTTCTTGAAATTAGTCTTGTCGTCAAGACTAAACAACAACAAACTCAAGAAACCTTCTTTGTAGAGATTGATACTACTCCCAAGTAGATATTTGGCTGAAAAAATGCATTCATTTGATCAACCATTCAGTAACAACATGGTCCTTGTGCCAAATATATGACATTTCAAAATAGTTTTAGGTATTGCACGAACATTGCCATTTGAATTTAAATTTGGAAGATGGTGTTGCATTGGAACATTGTCATCTAGCTTCTTCTCAAGACAAGAAACATGAAATATGAAACACAAGATGAACACGAGATCCTGAAGATAAATCAAGGCGATATGTTATAGCACCAATTCGCTCCACAACATTGATAAAATTGAGGTGAAAATTTCATCGAAGCTCTAATAGCAATAGAAAGCTATTTTATATGGTTGTACCCACAAATAAACCAAATCCCCAATTGAAATTCTCGTTTAGCTTATCAGCTTGTCGTTTCATACATGATTGAGAAGTGATAAAGTTATCTTTCAACAACTTTAACACCTGATTTCGATCATGCAACTCCACATACACAACATCAAATAGTAGTAGCACTCGACGAATATTGAGTAATAGCAGTTAGAGGATATCCATACACAACTTCATAATGAGTCAACTTTATGAAAAAGTAATAAGTGGTATTGTACCATCATTCCACCCAAGGAAGCCATTTTAGCAAATTTTTAGACTTATTACTTGAGAAACATCAAAGATAAGTTTCTAAACGTTTATTTACAACTTGAGTCTATCCATCAATTCTGAGGATGATAAGTCGCACTCATATTTAGATGAGTTTGTTGCAAACAGAAAAGTTCCTTCCAAAATTGACTAGTGAAAAATCTTGTCCCCATAACTCACGAGGCACATCATGCAACTTGACAACATTTTATATAAATATATTAGCAATTGTATCAATATTATATGGATGAGACATAACATAAAAATGAGCATACTTAGTAAGGCGATCCACTACTAAAAATATTGTAGTCTTACTATGCGAAGAAAACTTTCAATAACATCCATAGAAATGTCAACCAATGCTTTAGATGGAATTGGGAGAGATTGTAGTAACCATGGACTTGCAACTATCTCTCCCTTATTGACAAATGTCACATTCTTTAACATACTTCTTAATATCATTTTTCATACACATCCAATAACATTCTTGAGAAACAAGCTTATACATGCGAAGTACACCAGAATGGCCAATCATTGTAGAATCATGAAGCTCCTTTAATAAGATCCAACATGTAAGCTCAGTTGGGTACTAAAACCATTCTATCTTTATCATGGACGACCATAGGATCAAAAGTTAGGGGGAGCCAAAATATATTTAAGTAAATTATTAAAAGCATATTTTTAATCAAAAGGCACTAGTGAGAGTTAAACCCAAAACCTCAAGATGTTAATCAAAACTATCTATCTACTTGAGTGATTAGCTAATTGTTCTATTTTCTTAGCATTTATATTATCTATTGATCGTAAATACGAACATATACATATACTTGTACACCAAAAAGTTGGGGGGGGGGGGGGGGGAGGGGGGAGGAGCTTTAAAGATAAGATTTTGATAATACAAAGAATACAGTGGAACTAAAAAGGGTTAATCTCGTAAGTTTTGAATTATTGCTTTGGTAGTATCATTCTCTTGCCATTCTTGATCAATGTCTCCAAGATAGATATAGCCACTAAGTTTCCATATTCATGAAGATGAGAAACAACATCATCAACAAGATTTCTAGTTCCCTTCTTATAAATGATCTTATAATTGTATCCCAACTTAGAAGCTCATTTTTGTTGTTGTATTTAAGTAATCGTTAATTTGCTCCAAAATGTGCTTCAAATTCTTATGATATGTACAAATATGAAATCATTGTTCGATCAAATAAAGTATTCATTTGGTGAAAGCATGAATAATGGGGAGCATCTCCTTACTATACACAGACCAATTAAGGTGAATTTTTATGAGAGCTTTGCTAGTATATCTAATTGGTCAACTTTTTTGCATTCATACAACACCAATTCTAATTTTTGAAGCATCTAGTTCAATGATAAAGAACTTATAAAAGTTGAGAAACCTAAGACTAGCTAGAGTCGTCGACATAGCATGCTTTAGTTGAGCAAAACTTTCTTCTATCATAACATTCCACTTGAAGGAATCCTTCTTCAACAATGATGTCAATGATGCACTTATCTTTTCATAATCCTCCACAAACTTGTGATAATATTCAGTCAAGCCCAATAACCCCCTTAGTGACTTGAATTTTGGATTGGTAGATTACAACTCCCTCGCACGAGACAATATGACCAAGATATTCCATTTGCGTTTGACAATAACTACATTTAGATTTTTGACAAATAACTTATGCTCATGAAGTATAGTGAAAATCATTGTCAAGTGAGATAAGTGATCATGAAAAGATGAACTGGATGAGGATATCATCAAAGAATGCGAGCACAAACTTTTGTAGATAAGGTCGAAAGATGTCGTTCGTCAAGCTTTAGAAAGTGGACGGGCATTAGTTAATCTATTGCATATAGCCACAAACTCATAATGAACATCATGTGTTCGAAATGTTGTCTTTTGTACATCAGTGATAGCCAGAATGTAAATCAAGCTTATTATAAAATTTGGAACACTCAAGCTCATCAAGTAACTCATCTACCATTGGAATAGAGTACTTGTCTTTTATAGTAACTTTCTTAAGGGCCATATAATCCACACATGTTAAGAATAATCTTTCTTCTTTACCAAGAGTACTAGAGAAGAAGAAGGATTGACACTAGGTTGAATTATCTCTTCTTCAAGCATCTCTAGCATTTTTTTTTCAAATTTAGCTTTTTAGAAATGAGGATAGTGGTAAGGTCGAAATTAGTAGAAGTTCTTGACAAGAGAAGTACCCGATGATCATATGACCATTGAGGTAGTGTTTCTTCAAATAAATTTGAAAATGAGGCTCTAGCCCATTCTCAACATTGAATTGAAGATGTATTTTTACCATGAGTTGGAGTTGAATCACATAGCTTATTTTCTCTTTTTGAAGTTTTTTTTTCATGCGATGACTTGATATTGGATTGAGTTCAAAATGCTCTCCTTTCAATATCACCTTTTCTCCCTTACAAATCAAACTTCATTGGTAATTTTGAAAAGTTACAAGGGATTTTTCCCAAAGTACACAACCACTCAATACCTAGTACAATCTCATAGTCGTCAATAGATTAAAGATACAAATCCACATATATCACTTGGTCTTGTAAAATGATCTTAACACGAGAACACTTGCCGTCATATATTAATTTTCATTCATCAATAAGTTTCACATCAAATATTATGCAAGGTCATATTAATATCTCAATCTCTTCGTCAATTTAGCCTTGAGAAAATTATTAGTGTTGCTAGTGCCAATTAGGATAGTAATAAATTGACTTTTGAGGTCAAAGTTGAAACTCATTTTGCCTTTTGAGCAAAATGACTTTTGAGCAACTTCCAATTTGATAGGCATGTTCTTCTTCTTCATATTCTTTATCTCGTGAAGAGCCTGAACTCATTTTGCCCTTTATCTAATTGGTTTGTAGTTCTACCAACTGTCGAATTTATTTTTCAAGTAAGGAGAGACGACACAACATTAATAAATTCTTTGGTTTAGACGAATTTTTAAAAGTCAAAGAATATGTTTGTAAATTTAGTATGTCTTATATTTTTTATGTAGAGTTTTGACATACATTTTTTCTTTTGAAAGTGATGCAGTGGTTCGCGGTGGAGGATGAGGAGAAGGTGGATGACAATAGAAGATGAAGAGAACTAGAATCAATGATATCACAATTGTTCTTGAAATATCGAATGACTCTAACAACAAATGTTTGAATCATATTTAATTAGAAGCTAGTATAATTGGATCACTTTTATCAAACCTCCAATTGACCACTTCGTGAGGTTCTAAGCCTCCAAAATAATAATCTAAGCAAATATAAGAAAATAGTTCTCAATACAAATCTTAATCCAACTGAAACTAAAGAAAACCATAAGAAAACAATAATAGGGAATAGATAAATTGATTCGTAACCGTAGAGAAATGCTCCATCCTCTTAATTCATCTTCCTAAACATTCTCCTAATGCTCACATGTTTTAAAAGCCTTCAAAAATTGATGAAATTATCAAATGTGTCATGGGGTTAGGAGAATTTTTAGGAGTATAATTAGGAGGATTTAGCAACAGCCCTAACTGTACCTAGAATTAGAAGATCCTATCAAGTTGCATCGCCTCTTATGCATTCAAGTGCTGCCCCCTTTGCACTTGGACCAAGACTACGACGTGGGCTTTGAAGGCTGCCGCACGACACCAGATTCAAGTCTGGCTTGTCTGTTTCGGGCATCGCGCCATCTGCACTTGTGTTAGTTGAACAAACGTGGCAAATAGGACAAAGGCGATGGCTGAAGTTTACGGCCCGGCCCACAGTATTACTACCTTAATGGGCCGATCTAATTTAATTATCAAATTTCTATGAACATTATTAAAAAAATATATAAAACTACCTTTATTAATCTTTTATGATACCACTTCTTTTGTCGTTGTTGGGTAGTGAAGTTAAATAGTAAATTTGATTATTGTCGGATAATTCATTAATCATGATGTATTATTGAACTCATTAATTAGATGTTCATGATGTTTCTCTTGATGTTAACTTATAAAATAAAATAGTACTTAATATCATCTTAAGAATAAAACTAATAAAAATATTTTGATTGCAAATATATATATATATATATATATCGAGAGATATTGATATTTTTTTATATTTTGGAAACAAATCACTGAAAAAAGATTGGGTAAATCTCTTTTACATTTAAACTTTCATTGTGTCACTCCATATAATTTAGAATTAATTCTGCCCGATGGAGATATGTCTTTCAAAAGTTGTTAACAAATTAAGTATGAAATCCACAGACTTCCGAGTAGAATTTCTTAGGGTTTTGAGTTTTTGCGTACATAAAAGAAGAATTCATTTTTACTGTGTAATTCAAAACGACACATATTAATCAAAATAAAATTTCAAAAGATAATGATGATAATTTTAAAAAAAATATTAATTACTTTGAAGAAGATAATTTTAAAAACTGAACAATGAAAATGGTCCATCCCAACCCCTTTTAATAAAACAAGAAAAAACACCGTGTCATCCAACTTGTACAAATATTTAACTCAGACACTCATAAAAGCCTATTCATCCAAGGATGAAGCTGATCTCAGTTTTAAAATGGTCCATCCCCCCTCTCTTTCTCACACACACGTGCACACACAAATTTGATCTCAGTTTTAAGGTTTAAACTTCTGCCGACAAAACTAATAAATTGCAAGCATGGAAACTTTCTTCCTAAGCAATGTTATCATAATCGGACCGGATATCGAACCGGATGATCAACTGGGTTACGGTTGGATCGGTTCGATCAGGTTCAACCGAGTTGAACCGGATTTTATTAAAATAATATTATTTATAATAATTTATAATATATAACATGATTAATATTATATAAAATATATATAATAACCGATTAATAATTAGATATAATTTAAAATTTTGTTTACTGTATGTTTAAACTATTATATTTTTTAAAATAATAATGATTAGTACATTATTATTATTTATTATGTGATATTAATAATCTTATATTAATTTATTTTATTTTGACTCATTTTTAGTTTAATTATTTTATTTTATTTATTTTCAATTTTCACCATTTATTTTCATTTTTATTTTGCATAATGTTATTTTTTTAAATCCCTTCTATTTCTTTCAATACTTTTTTACCTTGATTTAAGTTGAATAATTTTTAAAAGTAGTATTTATTATATTAAAAAAAATAATTCATATAAAAATGCATGAGATTGATATATTATTATTTATATAATACTAATAATATTTCAATACTTTTTTACCTTGATTTAAGTTGAATAATTTTTAAAAGTAGTATTTATTATATTAAAAAAAATAATTCATATAAAAATGCATGAGATTGATATATTATTATTTATATAATACTAATAATGTTATATTAATTATTTTACCTGAAATTCTTTTATTTCAACTTCTTTCCTTTTTATTTCATTTATTTTCCTTATTTGTTCTTCTCCTATTTATTTCGTATTTTTAATTTTGTTCTTGCCAATTGTTTTCCTTTTATAAAATTTAATGCTTACCCTAAAATTATGTTATTTGATATTATTACTATACTAATAATGCTATATTAAATATTTTAATTTAAATTATTGTTCACTTTCCTATTACTTTAGTTAACTTTCAATTATTATCAAATCTTTCTTTTTTTTTGAATTTTCGTTTCTTCTCTTACCACATTTATTCTTATTTCTAATTTTATTTTTAATAATTATTTTCACTTATTTTCCTTTTGTACGTTTTTGCGTCCATTTTTTTAATTATTTTTCACATTGATTAAGTTTTTTTTAAAAATTTGAACTCAAATCTGATTTTTTATCGGTACGTCGGTTCACCGGTTTTGCCCGATTCGAACCGGTTTATCCGGTTCAACTTCAATTCCATTTTTATACTAAAATCGGACCGACTCAACCACCGGTTCACGATTGAACCGATTGAACCGATCGGTCCGGTTTGATTTTAATAACATTGTTCCTAAGGATACGCCACCACCTACTCACACGTAAATTAAACCTAACAAAAAAAACTGAATAATTAAGAGTAGAAAGAAAAGGCAGGCGTACGTCCATATAATTAATGGTGGTGTAGAAAGATGAGAGCGTGACGCTTTTTTAACGTCGCAAACGCGTACGGGTTCTATCCATCCACTTGTAATAACTTTTATAACCCTCTCTTAATTGCCTTCCCCTTTTAATACGTCGCCCATTCATAAAACCTTGTACCTTCTCTTCGATCTCTTTTCCTGTAGATTTTATAATTCAGATAGATGGATAAATTAGACAAGTCTCCCGCTGCTGCCGTCTCTTCCGGCGGCGCTGCCCTCGTCTGGGACTGCGGCAGCTCCCTCTATGACTCCTTCGAGCTCACGTCCTTTCGGCGCCAGCTCGACGCCGCCATCACCTCCGGCCGGTGCTTCTCCATGCCGCACCTCTCCGAGTCGCGCCTTCCGGTGACTTCATCATCGACGGCGTTGGAATCCGACCAGTTCCCGAAGAAGCAATCCAGACTGTCAAAATCCGTGCAGAAGCTGATCCGGTCGGTTTTCCGGTTGAAGCCTGCTCCTGGGTCTTCCAGGCTGCGGCGGCAGTCAAGCAGCAAGCACTCGGACGATGACTTGTACAGCTCGTATTCGGATCTCGCCGGCTTCGGTTCCATTCCCGAAGTCTGCGAGAAGAACCTGACCTCGCCGGAGTTCAACCCAGCAGTGAGGAGGGCTGCGTCCCAGCGGTTCGCTGCTCCGACCGCAGCGCTGGCGGCGCTGGCGGCAGTGGCGTGACGAATGCATGTATATTTACTCGTAATTTCGGTGTGAAAAGTATGATCCATCTGTAACCTATCAAACTGTTCAAAGTACAATATTAAGATGTTGCGTTGCTGGAAATGAAACATATAGGAATAATTGTTTAATTTCAATCCGAAAAGCTAGTCAAATTTAAGATTTCGTTGTCATCGTTAAACCTTGATCATTCAACATTTCTTTTGTTCTGGTTCTTTTTTATGTTGGCGAAATAAAAAAAAACTATGGATAAGAGGAAAATATTTTTCAGGTAAAAATAAATTGTACAACTTTGAAACAGGGGAGAAAGTCTCAAACTATATATTACAGTTATTGTTTTAAAAAAAAATTAAACCATTTTATATAACTAAATATTAAAATTGGTTATTTTCTCAAAAAACAAAAATCAAACTTAAACCGTACTCAAGTCTCTAATTGATAGGATGTCACTAAAGAAATGATTAAAAACTAATTTACTAGATAAGATATTACATTATATTCAATTTTTGCAAAGTAATTAAATTGATCAAAATTGAAAAAAAGCATATATAGTACTAAAATGTTTTTTTTGTTCGAGATGACCAGTACGTTCCAGGTAGTGTTTGTTGACCAAGATTTTGAAGTTTCTTGAGTTGAGTAGTGAAGCGGCATCTTGTTATTTATGCTTCACATCGAATCTTGAAATTTTTGGGGACAGTTTGGATTGAGAGATTAAGATGAACTTATTTCAAAAGTTTGAATTAGATAAGTGCTAGGATTAAAGTAAAAAACAATAATAAAATATAATATTTAAAAAAATAAGTGATGTTAAGATAATTTTAATTATATTTACTAATATACATATTTTTAGTAAAAAATATAAATTTTATTTCACTATATTTATAATAACATATAATTAATTATTAATTATAAGAATATAGTAATTAATCATTATTCATAATTTATTAATTAATTGATAATATTATATAGTATGTCATTTTGCGTACACCATTAATTTATAAGCTTAAACAAATATTAAATTACATAAAATAATGAATTAATAGTTATTACGTTAATATTATAATTATAAACAAATAAAGTTAAAAGATAGAAAATTAATATTTTTTTAGATCCTTAGGAATAGAGTTAATTCATTTTAATCGGATTAAAAGTAGTGGCTTCATATTTTTTTAATTTTAAAAAATTGAGATTTTAATTAACTCATTTTAAATTTTATGGATGTTTGATAAATTTCGAAGAAAGTCTAAGCGTCTAAAATTAGATTATTAGAGTCAACTCCTTTTGTTTTCACTTACAAAATTGGCAAATTAACACGTGGATCCGTACTTGCACTAAGTTTTATTTATCGCCGTCATTGCATGAAGTTAGTGCAAAATTAAAATAGTTTTGATTTGGAGTGTCAAAAAAATGTATATTATGTGCAATTCAAATTCGTATAACTGGAAAAATGTTAGGAGTTATTTCTTAGGCCTTTTCATGAAAAAGCTTAGTAGTCTTCCATTGTTTATAATACTCTTCACCATCGAGCACCAACTTATGTGGCCATGCATTCAAGAGAGACATTAGTGAAAGAGACAAAGCGTATTTATTGCCTTCAGCATTTTGATTTTCTTTTTTCAGAATGCTACCCAATTGTTGTTTTTATATTATAATAATCATAAAGAAGCATGTGCAATGCTGTATATCTTAATGCAGTAATTTTATTCTTAATTTTGAGTTTTGGTTCTTTGTCTATGTAAATAAAACAGAATATTGAAAAATATTTACTACAGCCGCAGCTAGATTTGTATGTGTATAGAGTAGGTTAAAATGTTGCTCGTATCTTTAAAGTTTTGGTGATATAAATGATATTTTAAAGTATGCTAGATTTATATAAAGCATATACGAACTGCATCTCTCTTCGTTTTTTTTTTAAAATATAAAAAATTACCTATAAACGACATTAAATAAGTGTGCATGCTTATATATATATACTAATGGTTGTATGTTATACTCGAAGAATGATAAGCTTTTTGTTGATTCTAGAATTCCGAAATTTTTTTGGTGATCACAAATTTGTGAGAGAACTTAGTATGTACTAATGAACTTCTTGAAATAATTTTTAAAAGACAGAATTTTTATGTTCAGAGAGTGATAGGTCGATCGGAGTTGAAGAACGGACGACCTATGCACAGAGAAGACATAAAGAAAAAATCTTAAGTGTGCAGTGATCGTCCAAAAGGTGTGAAGTGGTCGACCGATGTGAAGAACAAAGATCGAAGAGATGGAGCCAAGTATTGAGCGCTCGACCAAAGATGTTGAGTGAACGACCAAAGACAAGTTAGAATATGAGGGATCGTCCAGTGAAGAACAGTGGGCGACCGAAGGTTCTACATCAACAGTACAGAGGTTGGAGAACGGGCGATCCAAGGAGNTCGGAGTTGAAGAACGGACGACCTATGCACAGAGAAGACATAAAGAAAAAATCTTAAGTGTGCAGTGATCGTCCAAAAGGTGTGAAGTGGTCGACCGATGTGAAGAACAAAGATCGAAGAGATGGAGCCAAGTATTGAGCGCTCGACCAAAGATGTTGAGTGAACGACCAAAGACAAGTTAGAATATGAGGGATCGTCCAGTGAAGAACAGTGGGCGACCGAAGGTTCTACATCAACAGTACAGAGGTTGGAGAACGGGCGATCCAAGGAGAAGTGGACGCCCGATGATGGGAATTAGCCAAAGAGATGATATGGCTAAGGAAGGTATGATCGTCCGAAGATGAAGAGTGGACGACCGTAGGGCTGAAGATAAAGACAATAGTCGTCCAAGGATTTCAAAGTGAAGATGTTGGACGACTGGGAGATTGTCGATGTTGAAGTGGACATCCGTAGGCTCAAGAGTTAAAGCTGCGGATGCCCAAAGTTAAGATAGAAGAATGAAAGGTTGATCGGAGGTGGAAAGCGAATGACCAATGGATCTCAGACAAAGACAAAGGTCGTCTGAGGTCTTGGTGAGAAGATAAGTGGACGTCCAGAAGTTTGTTAGGTCTGAGGTGAACTGAAGATAGGTCGATCGCAGGATGAGCGAATGACCGATGAGGAGACAAAGGTCGTCTGAGAGCTGAAGAGACAAAGCAGCGGTCGACCAGACCATCTGACAAAAGGAAGAGTGGACGTCCAAGGCATCTGAAGAGTTGTTAGAGGACGTCTGAAAAATGTCAGAAGGAAGAAAGGACGTCCAAGGATCTCAGTGGAAATGAGTGGGCATCCGAAGAATGTCAGAAGAAGGATTGGCGGACGTTCGAGGATCTCATTGGAAAATGAGCGGATGGCCAAAGTACTGAGTAAAGAGGGAGCGGACTTCCGAGGATCTCAGTAAAGAATGAGCGGACGCCCGAAGTACTTAGAGGAGAAGGAATGGACGTGTAGGATCTAGATGGCACCAAGAGGGGGGGGGGTGAATTGGTGTATTAAAAACTTTTGCTCTTCTTAACTTAATCTAGATGTGTTGTGTTTAGCGGAAGCATGCATATACGAATATAAACACAAATAGAGAGAAGAGAGTAGAGAGAAGAACAAACACAAGGAACAAACACAGAGTTTGTTATCGAGGTTCAGTCGAACTCTTTGGCCTACGTCCCCGCTCCGACCTTCTCCCACGAGATCTTCGGAGTTCACTATCTCCTTCTTC
>LTAE01013324.1:3911-15344 GCA_001647135.1 Pontederia paniculata
ACGACCGCTCCCCAACCTTGTATAGACAGTTGTTCTGTTGGGGTCCTCCATTCATCAATCATCGGACGACCACCTCATTTAAGCCTTTTCCTCCGGTCGTCCGTTCCTCATATCTGATCGACCGGTCTGCCTATGATCCCTCCATATATCATTGTTCAACTTCATATGCACTCCCTTCTAATATTGGTCGATCGTTCATGCTTCTGCTCTCCATTGCATATCTCCTCCCTCTAATGCTGGTCGACCGCTTCATATATGTAGGACGCCCACTGCACACATGTAGTTCTTCTGATATAATTACGCGTGCACTGGTCGTCCACTCCTTCATCTTAGGTCGATCGCTACTCTGAACTTGTATGTATCATGTTTCAGAAATCAGCTCAACAAGTTCATCAGTATAGGCTGAGTTCACTTTACAAATTTGTGATCATTCAAAACATTCTCGGGATCCTAGATTCAACATATTTCACTTTCTTTCTCTTAAGTAATACCTTACTTTCTCTCTTCTATGATATTTCAATTTCTTTCTCCTATAATCTAATATCATAGTTTTCTTTTTTTATTTTATTACTTTTTCTCTCTTATAATATCATACTTTCTCTCTCCTTAAATATATATATTTTTCTCTCCTCTAATATAATTTCATAACTTCTTTTGTTCTCAAATTTTTCATCTTTTCTAGTATACTTACTTTCTCTCTTCTATAATATTTTCCTTATATTTTCTTTAAGATCATAACTTTCTCTCTCCTTATTTTTTCTCATTTTCTCTTGATCTAATGTCTCACTTTTTTCACTTTCTCTCATATAATATTATATCTCTTCTCTAATTTTTTTTATAAATTATAAAATCAAGTTTATTCTGAATATATTCCGACATCGAACCAAACATAGTAATTTCCTAGAAATATAATTCCATAGAATTACATTCCATGAAATGTAATCATTCCAAGGAATATTATATTCTTTCAACCAAACACACTTTTAATTCAATAAGTCTTATTCTCATACTTTCACTTTTACAAATTTATAAATCTATATTTAGGAACTTAACATTAGATGTTTGAGCCATAATATTAGGCTCTCTTATATTTACGAACTTAAACAATCACAACTTACGTATCAGACTTTATTTTTTTAACTATATGTAATGTGCATTTTCATTTGGCTCAACTGCCAACCAAAGACATGTTACTTAGGTTTAACTCAACCTTGTTAATACATTTGTTCTTCTCTTGGCCCACTATTTTCTAACTCTGGAATTTTTTTTCCGTCAACATTGGATATCATTTTAAATACACCCAATATTGGACAAATGGAGATTGGATTCATGAGACCTCTAATCTGGATCAAACTTCTAAAACTAAAATTTTAACCTTGTTTGCTTTTTGCCTATGGGGTACATGAAAATTAAGAAACTGCTCCTTTTTTTACTCCAACCAGGCGACCGTTGATGTGATTTGGAAAATGTCTTTGACTAACTAATTGGAATTTACAAGATGGGTAATAAGAAGTGACATTAAGAATATCCAAAATTAATAATTCCAGGAATAAAAGTGGTGTATTGATTCGGTGATTATGAATCTTGATTCCTATCTTATGAACTAAGGCATTGTTTGGATGATGGTTTAGAGATGAATTAGAAAGGTTTAAGAGGGGAGGGCTACACATGTTTGGTTAGTATTAATTTAGAAAGTGGAGTAATTGGATGAGTTGGGAACACCACACACGGTAGCATTTCTCATTCCACCAAATCGATGGAATGGAGAGAGATTAATATTTATCTGACAATTTTACCCTTTTATCTCTCGATCAATGGACGCCCGCGCGCTCGACCNCGTCCGCTCCATTGATCTCTCGATCAATGGACGCCCGCTCGTTCTTGAGCTTTTATGTGTGCTTGAAAGTATATAGTTTATTATTTAATTTTTTTATTCATCAAAGGGTACATATGTCTTTTTAGTAAAATTATTTTTTCCCATCCCATGTGCATAACCATGTATCCAAACAAGGAGTGGAGTATATTACCCCATTATTTCTATCCAAACATAGAATTTCCAATCATTCCCCATATTTTCCTTCCCCTCTCTTATTATCCTTCCCTTCCCCATCCCTCCATTAGTTATTAGCCAAAGAGCTTAAAGGTATAGGGGTGTTCACCTGGTCGGATCGACCCGATGAACCCGACGATTCGAACCGACCCAATCTCAATTGAATCAAATCGGGTCAAACCCGAACCGACCCGACTATAACCCGATCATCAACGGGTTAGGTATGGGTTTCAATTTTTCGAACCCGATCAACCCGACCCAATTCGATGATCCGAACTTTTATATATTTTTTTATTAAATTTAAACTAATTTATTCTTAATAAAAATTTTATATTACTTTAAAATTAAAATATATTACAAAGTTATACTTTATATCTTTTAAATCATTATAAAATATTACAAAAACATGTTTATATATTTTTTAAAATATAATTGATGTTAAGTATTATAAAAAAATAATTAAAAATATATGAAAAATTCAATCAGATAAATCGATGACCCGACCCGATCCAACCCGACCCAATGAAGGTCGGGTTAGATCGGATTCGGTGACTACTTTGTCATCAACCCGGCACAACTCAACCGAATAAAATCAATCGGGTTTGGTCGGATTTGGATTCGGGTCGGGCCAAACTCGACCCATGAACACCCTTATAAAGGTACTTCAAAAATTCGAATATTCTTGGATATTATATTTTATCTTCTCCCAACTTTAATACTAACTTTTTTGCATTTCCCAATAGAAAGGAAGCTTTACTTGAGCATATAGAATGTGATTAGGTAGAATCCAAGGTAAAAGTTTCACAATTCACTCTTCCAACTTGACCTTATAGTTGTATGAAGTAAAATGCCTTATGGCGCAAATGCTATAAAATAAATTTCTAGGAAACATGCCCGATATTACAGGGTGAGAACTTGCATATGACATTGTCTATTAGTTGACCTTGAAGGCAAGGTTATACTGTCAAGGAACAGCAAACTTGTGGAGACGTGGCTCACTTGTGCTTTTTTCCTCTACTACTCGTTGCCGCCATATTATATTTATTAAATTTTTTCGTGTTTCAAAATATGATTAGACAACATGTTACCTAATTTATTATGATAAACTAGATCGGATTTTACAATTTTTTTTCTTTTGTAATACCTCGATGTGAAATGAGCGTGAAAGAGGTTCAAGAAAACCCATTGAATTTAAAAAAATCTAGAGGAGCATGAGTCATATATTTTGTTGAACGTTGTTCTTGCCAAGGTTGAATGTCTTTTTTTCGACCTAATCAAGTCCAAACCATTAGGCTCTTTTAGAAATTGAATCCTTATTTGAAGAGTGCATAACCACATGGATAAGATCACACCAATCCATCTTTTTTGGATCCGATTCAGTTCGAGTAATCCTTCCTCTGGCAAAGCAACACAATCTTGGTCAATACCCACTACATAATTATTTTATTATTTTTTTTATTTTTTGCCATGCATAACTCTATGTTTGTTATACTATAAATCAATAGAAAATTATTCAAAAAAACTTATAAGGTTTCAATTATTGGCTTACTGATAGAAAGTAAAAATTATAAGTAGGTCGTAGAACTACCTCTTGCTTGCTAAAGTTATAGCTACCTTTTTTTTTCTTAGCATGTTTTATTAAGAATATAAATGTAAAATATTATTTTTAACATGGTATATGATATGAAGCAAGAGATTTTGAGTTCAAATTTCGACGAAGCTCGTATTAAATTTTTTTTTCTTTTTGTTCTTCACGTGTTGGACTTTAAGATAGATCAAAAGTTATCAACAACTCATGAAGAATGTTAAGAATACAAGTATATAATATTATTTTTTCCATCTGATTAAATTTTTAGCATTATTGATAGCACATTAATTTAACACTTTTATGTGTATTTTTACAGTGATTCTATGTTTTTTATTATTTAAATTTAAATTCATTGAATTTAACACTTCGCGTGGAAAAAAGGAGCTACATGAGTTTAATGCAATGCATATGTAGCACACAAAAAAATATTAATAATTTCATGTAAAAAAAATGCAACTTTCTTATCAACTAAAATTATTAATAATTTTGATGTAAAGTTTAAAGTGGATAAAGGGAAAATAACTTGTACAAATGAAAGCCATAGATGTACGATAATATATCAACTATGAACTTTTACCACCAATATCCAACGAATTCTGTATAATTTAACGATTATCCATTTGCTCACAACTGCAACTTAAGATAGAAGATAAAATTTAAATATATGAGTACTGACTTAAGTTGTTCAATGTACCCTAAAGATGAATCACATTAGTATCCAAGGCTTGGTAGTTGACTTACGCTCTGTTTGGCTAATTGAGCGGTTGACAAGCGGATAACGATTTTAATGATGAATAGCGGGTCAATTAATATAACGGTTAGCGGATAGCGATTAGAGTTTGAAGATTTAGTTAAGAAATTGATAAATAAGTGTTTGATAAATTTTGCGGTTGAATATCTTTATTTGTATAAAATGACGTAAATGGGCATGAGGTAATAAATTATGAAAATTTAATATTATATGCGTTTGAATATTTTTATTGTAATGCAATAACTAATTTTTTTTATTTTTGTTACCTTAAAGATGATATATATATTATGTCTATTTTACATTGAAAATTTTTTATGTAAATAATTATTCAAATAATAAAAATCTAGCAAAAGAAAATATATTTTATAAATGATAGCTTCCATTCTAGAAATAATATAAATAATTATTATATATGACAGAATTTATTTTAATTATAATAAAATTTATATAGTGTATGTTGAAAAAGGATAAATATGGAATAAAAAACTTACCCTCTACCCTCTAAACGTTAATCAACTTAGCCTACGGAGAACCTCTAATTAACCGTCAAATGTTATTATCAAAATTGGTTCACCAAACAGTTTGCTTAACGGTGCGACCACTAACCTCTATCACAACCGCTATTTTTGTGCGTGCCAAACACAACCTTAATAGGAACATAATGATATGTAGCGTTTACATACAACAAGGAAACCGAACTTTATGAACACGTTGCTGAAAGTTAGCAAGCAATAGGCAAAAACAGAGGTGAACTGTGGCTTACTAATCCTTTCTTTGCAGCAAGAATGCAAAACCTGAGTTTTGTCGAAGCAAAGGTGGGGGATCTACTTCTGCCACCTCTATCTCTGTCACTGAATTGGAGATATCATCAACCGAAAATGGTATGCTGCAGACCAGTTCAGAAATAAAAAAAACTCAGAAACATTGATACAGAAATATTTTGATTAAAATCACAAAGGAAACTTAACCTTGAGTCATCGTCCAATAGGAATGCACCATTCGAGTCCTCGGTCATCATAGTTCTCATACTTGAAATAACCTAATATAAGGATGTAAATTAAATATTCATAAGGAACAAAGAGTAGCTTAATCCACAAGTAATGATAATCTGTGCTAAAAAAATAATATCTATGGCTTATTACATATGATGAGACACTATTTGTGCCATATTTGTCATCCCAATACATTGTGCTAATTCTGTATAATTGTGGTATGTTTAGAACCTGAAAAGAGAATTAAATATGGTTCAATATGGGAATGAAAATTAAATCAATGAATGGTTTTATGAACATATTGTGTTAAGGTAATGTCCCAACTGGGCATAGATAGTTGGTTATCTCTTTCAGTGTCTTCTTCGGCTTCTTATGTATCACCTGAAACATTGGATAAATTAAATAAGATGATGGCTCAGATATGATATCAACTTTATAGATGAGAAAAACATACCAGGAATCCTACAGCCTGCCGTATATGTTTTAGTTCATCCCATGCTGATCCTGCATACTGCACAGATGACATTTTAGCCAGATGACTAAAGAACATTCTATGAAGATAACGAAAAGGATAGTCACCTCTTCAGTTGCATCAAAGCACCAGTGTTCCAACTCAGCTAATCCTGCTTTAACATATTCACCATTGCTAAATGAACAATACTCACGTTTCAGAAGAAGACTACAAAGTGAACAAAATGAAGGTATTAGTTTGCATGCACAAACGTTCTAGTTAACTGAAACTATAAGGCCTTAAGATGATGATGAGAATGAAAGTTAGTTTTACATGGACAAAACACGGAGGTGGTCATGAATTTATATGTAGCATTTTCTCTTATCATTCAAGATGCGTTTTAAATTCGTGCGGGCCATATGGGTCCAAAGCGAACAATATCTTGAATGAAATCGAGGGTGTTACAAAAACAATAAGCAAAAAGTTACAGAAGTTGTTCGTATATACCTATTAAATAATTGAACATTGATAAAAGAGAATGTCTGTGTGAAGACCTTACGAACAAGGAAAGGAGGAACCTAAAAAGTGGGAAAGCACACAAGAGTTAAGATTTACTTTACATGATAAGAAACTCAGGAGCAAACTTACTAGTATAACTCACATAATTGGCTTTTAATTTTTCCAAATATTTGGTCAGGCTTTTAACTAAGCTCGCACGAGATGTGCTTGGAGGAGCCTACACAGTTTCATTATGAAACAAAGCAAAATCATTTGAAAGGACCATAGAAATTTAGCAGAATTTGTGAAGTTGCAACCGACAGGTACTCATCGAAATGCTTTCTGGAGCCTGATAACAATACCTCGAGCCATGGAGAAATTTCTTCCTTTAAGTTGTACCTTATCCATCTATAGATATTCTCAAGGATAGCAGTCAGTTGCTGCTTAAAAAGCATTGCTGGACATTTTGCTTCAACTTGGCGCACGTCACTTAATCCCATATGGCCACTGAAAAAGGGAAGTCCAGCACTTTGAGGAGAGGACCGAATTCCCTTAAAATATACACAGCACAGTTAGTAAACAGAATGAAACAGTAAATTGACACTACGGAGGTAGTTTGGTTTGACGTAATTGTGATTCCGAAATGTAAATAGTTGTAGTTGGAAATTCTGATATAATTTGTATTTACAGGAGTTACTTTTTCTATGTTTGGATAGATGTAAATGAGATTCTAGAAAATGAATTACGTTGTTTGGTTGAAGTTAAAAATTTGATATAAATATTTAATTAAAATAAAATATTATCATATATTAATAAATAAATAATAAGTGAAATTTAAATTTATTATTTAATTTTTTTATTTTTTTATTTTTCTTATTTTTATTTGTTGATGTAAATGTATTTACAGGTAATTGCATTTTCGACATAATTTCCTATGCAGTAAATACAATTACTTCATATAGTTCTATTTACATCAAACCAAATACGAGAATCGTATTTACGGTAATTGAAATTCTAATTACAATCAAATACATCAAACCAAATACACCCCTATATAATGAAGGCAATACTTATGTGCAGATGGCACCGTTGAATAAAGACAGCGGTCAGAAACTTTACTTGCATCATTCCAAACAATGAAGATGGCGCTATCTGCCTTTGAGGAGTTAAACTAGCTGGCCCACTTGCTTGCAGTGTTCGCTGGAGCAGCAGCAATAACGTACAAGAATTGGATAACCAATATGACAATGTATCTGTGTTATCCTGGGACTCGAGTTAAGAAAGACAAATTAGCGCAACAAAGGTACACAAAATGGATGTTATCTTGACATATAAATAGCTAGCTATAAACTAAGTTGGTTGGCACAGATGATTAGTGGGTCTGTGCCTCGGATTGAGAGACCGGGAGTTAATAGCCTCGAGTTCGAGTCCCGGAGTCGCCAAATTGGCTAGGATTACCTCCTTTACCGCTCGCGTCCGAACACCGAATTAGTCGGGTGCTAGTAAATCTGGACATCGGTGGATCATGTTACCGAAAAAAAAAAATAGCTAGCTATAGGAAGAAAGAAATTGGGTGATTTATTCTCCTTCAACTCTTATGAGTTCATATAGAGGTTACTACTTTAGTCTCATATGTTTGTGTAACTCTGCTTATCTTCTTAGGATTAATTATACAAGTCATTTTATATAAGCTTTTTTTTCGTTTGTCCTAATATAAAATATATTATGCTGAACTTAATTATAAATTATTTAATTTAAATATATTATATTTATTATATTATTTAATATAATATATTTCATAACTATAATTTACATAAAAAATCTTAATAGATATTTTGATAATATTAAAATTCTAACACCACGAGGTCAACGACAATATAAATCTTAAAAATTAATAAAAATATAATAAGTTGATTTTAGTTATTATTTATTATCATAATTATGATTATTAATATATATTAGTAAATAGTTATATTTAATTTATTTTTTTAATTTATATTATTTTATTATTATTTTTGGATATATGGGTAGAACCCTACTGGTGTCTAGGGCTACTAGCACCCGACTAATCAAGTGTTCGGACGGACGCGACGAAGATAAATCCTAACTAAATTGAAGACTATGGGGCTCGAACTCGAGACTACTAGCTTCGCAACCAACTTGATTATTATTTTATTATTATTTTATCCGATAAATCGAATCGCTTCGATTTGAATGGGAGATTTCACCGAATTGCTATTCGATCCGATCTTAACAACTGCAAAAAGAGGGGAATGTCTGCATCCTACCTCGATGGCTGAGTCTATTGTTTGGATGATGCGGTCAAATATGTCAGTCCTCTCATCTTCAAAGGATCTCCAATGAAGAAGACATTTGTATATGAGACAAGCAGCAACAGGTCTACCACCACTGAATCCGATGTCTTCAGTGATGCACTTTATTAATAGGTCCTGGTTCTCCTATGAAAGAAACAACAAAAAGTTGATTAAAAAGAAGAAAGAAGAAAATAAATAGGGACGGACACATAACGAAAAGTTAAAGGAGGCTCATACATATAAAGTAAAATAAAAAAATTAAAAAGCGCTAAAGATTGAATCCTAAATCTCAACATAGTACTCAAAATCCCCTAATCACTACACCAGATAAATAACCTTGCTCTTTTTTAGCACTTATTTTATATATTGATTGTATCTACTAATATATATTTATATATATACTTTTTATACCGAAAAGTTAGAAGGGAGGCCGAGGCCCCTCCACACATAGTGTAGGTCCGCCCCCGAAAATAAGAGACCTAACATCATAGTAATTGTCAAAAAAAATTTCACCTGTCGTTTTTCAAAATTGAGTAATTTATGTGGCTTTCCCCACTCTCAAGTTTTTTGGATAAAATCGAACTCGTATTTAAGACGAAATCTTGCAAACTTTATGGCATTCACACTATTTGTTTCAAATATTTATTCATTAAAAACAAAAATTGATAAATTTATCAGATGCGAACATCAAAGACAAACATAAAAGTCATTTGTCTCGTTTGAATGCAAGAACTTAAATTAATTATAATTTTCATAGACAGATAAATTTTAATATAATATTTGAATGAAAAAAATATAATAATGAAGAGCTAAAAAATTAACTAGATGTTTTAATTCGATGAGTGTTTGGATGAAATTGTAGAACTAAAAATAATTTTATTTGATTAAATAAAAAGAAAAGATAATTTTTTAAAGATAAAAAATTAAATAAAAATAAAAAGCTTTAGTAAATTATTATAATAATATTATTATTTAAAATAATTAACATGATATAATAAAATATGACACACATTCGTAAAATAATTAATAATATCAAATTAGACTTATTTATAAGTTTTTTTAATTAATAATTTGAATTATATGGATTAATAGATTAATAAGATCCTATTTCGAATGTAACTTATTTATAATATCAAATTAATCATATTTACGAAATTTTAATTTATGTATAATAAATAATTTGCTTAAAAAATAGACATAAAAATATATCAAATTAACCTTATAATCTAACGTATGTACATAACTTCTTATTTTAATTATTAAACTATTTGAAGTATTTTATTTAAAAATTAATTAAATGCCATTTTTAGTTTAATGAAATAATATTACTAATACAATAATTTATCAGTATTGAAAAATATTAACCAATTTATTTATCATTTTCAGTTTTAATGAAATAATATTACATAATTTCATGTTTTAATTTATTAATCTATTAACCAATTTTTTAAATTATAATATAATATAATTAAAATAGTAAATAAAATTTAATTTCATTAAGTTATTATCATAATTTTAGTAATATATGATAGATAATATAATTATATGTATTAATAGTTAAATAATAGATATGTAAGTCTAAAAATATGTGGATTTACTTTTAGCTTGCAGTTCTTGCCACTAGCAAGAACTCAAGTTCCAAAATTCACCGGAATTTGAGATGTTGATCGGAATTTCAGTTTTGGTGGACTCCATTAAATTTTAATGGAGTGTTTGACAGAACAGACGAGAAGTAGAGTTAATTAAAAACAACAAACGAAGTTGATTAAAAAGAAGAAAGAAGAAAATAAGAGACCTGACAACATAGAAAAATATAAAAGTCACTGGCCATGTAATTGTCAAAAAAAATTCACCTGTTGTTTTTCATAATTGAGTGATTTCTGAAGCTCCTCCCCACTCTCAAATTTTTTGGATAAAATCGGAGTCGTATTCTGAAAGTAAGACAAGATCTTGCAAACTTTATGGCATTCAAACTATTTGTTTCAAATATTTATTCATTAAAGACAAAAACTGATAGGATTATCAGATGTAAACATCAAAGACAAACATAAAAGTCATTTGTCATGTATTGAAAAAAAAAATTCACCTGTTGTTCCTCATTGAGTAATTTTTGGGGCTTCTCCTCACTCTCAAGTTCTTTGGATAAAACTCGACTCGTGTCCTAAAAGTAAGAGAAGAACTGTTAGAGAATCTAATCTTATCATTTGTAAAGATTTAATGTCATCCAAATCTGTTGTTATCCAGATCTGATGTTATCTAAATTTATGTTTATCTAAATTAGTTTACATTATATAATCTTTTTTAGTTAGATTAGATAGATATTTGTGGTTACTCTTCTGATACTTTCATGTATTATATATCGATGTACAGACTCACCACTATTTACAATAGAAAAATATTTTCTCCATTATACTCTTCTAACATGGTATCAGAGTCCACCTCGTGTGGTCACTTGAATCATGTGGGCCGACTCAACGAGGACGTTGAGCCCCGAAGGGGGAAAGATTTTAAGGCCCGAAGATGATGATGAGAATGAAAGTTAGTCCCACATGAATAAAACACAAAGGTGGTCATGGACTTATACGTAGCATTCTTCTTTACCATTCAAGACGCGTTTTAAATTCGTGCGGGTCATATGAGCCCAAAGCGAACAATATCTTGAATGAAATCGGTTGTCTTACAGAAGGTATCAGAGCAAAATGGTGCTTTTGAAAGAAAAATTCGACAATGTCGTTGAAACTATTTTAGCATTACTTGCTCATTCTCATGTACCTCATCGTTTTTGGCA